>LR539394.1:937079-979022 GCA_900536315.3 Caenorhabditis becei
AACTAGAGTCCGGTTCGTTTTTCACTGGGGTCTTTGATATTTCGGAAATGACGAAAAGCAAGATGTGGAGGTGTTTGATAGTAACGATTCCGAATGTGAAGAATGATGTGATTGATGGAAGGTGAGCAGCCAGAACTAATCAGTTGAACACTTATCAGTCACAGAAACTGCTGGGTTCTCATCAGAAACATTCACGATGTCGTGGCAGTATTCCAAGACTATTTCGGAGTAACGGATGGGGAATTGTGTTTTACAGTTATAAAAATGCCGGCAGCAACTGAAAAAGTTGACAAAACGTAAGATTCGTACGGATTCCCTGAACAATTTTAAGTTTAGACACGCAGAGGAAGACATTGAGCTTCGTTTATTGATAAGTAACAAATCGGCAGAAGAAATTGAAGGAGATGGTGGAGAGAATATGAGAATATTGAGGAGGGAGTTCAAGACGGCTAGACTTGAAATGACGAGATTCGAGGCACATGAACAGTAGATTCAGTTCAACATTCAGTAAGCAAAGTGTTACTTTTCAGAGTTCTCTGGATGCATGCACCTCTGACAACTATCAAACGGATCCTCCGATGCATTTTCCCTCATCTCAAAGAAGTCTGTGCTTCTGCTCCGCCATCTGATTCGTCTCGAATCATTAGAATGCTGATCAGTAGATCTCATTCTGTAGCTTTAGCTGAAATGGAAAAGAAGGATCATGTTTTCAGTACCTACATGAATCTACCAAACTTTACCGAACGAATCTCATTCGGAGCAATTTGTGCTCCGGAATCCACTGAAAAAGTGTTGACGATGCGTGGAAGTGACAAGGAAGCCGAGATGTTCGTGACGTGCGTCTTGAAAGTTTTGAAAGGGATCACACAAATTGGAAGATCGAAATACTATGAACCGAGAGGGTTTCCATGCAACTACGGGGATTATGGAGGTGTGCCGAAACCGATGGAAAAAGAAATTGATTGTTCAAACCTATTAGTTCCTCATTACTGATAATATTACAATAATTTGATAATTTGATAACAAATAAACTTTTCCTAGCCCCCACTTGTACACTTTCCGAGCTCCGAACTTTAAACTCGACTTCTGCCTCCGTGACGAATTCCATCTGTCCTCCCCGAATCCCCAACTTTTCCACCTGTTCTCCCTCCCTCCATCCACCTAATTTCCCTTCCATTTCATCTTCAAATGGAAGCTTTCCTCTCCTTCGCTCACAGCCTCCTAGCCCTTTTCGGCATCTTTTCCAACTTCCTACTCATCTACTTATGCCTATTCAAAGCCCCTCGAGTCTTCCGAATCTATTCCGTTCTGATTCTGAGCCACGCCGTCACAGACTTCGGAACATGCATCACAGATCTGTTCGGCCAGCCCAGACTGATCCCTTGTGATAGAACGATCGCAGTGGTCTCCAATGGTCTGTGCAAGCACTTCTCATCGGGTTCCTGCTTCGTTCTCTATACTATCCAACTCCACTTCCTGACACATTCTCTCTACCTGTTACTCATTTCATTCTCATATCGATTTTATGTTCTTCACAAGCCGGCGCCAAAGATCAAAGTGTTAGCGTCTATCATTTTTCTGTTCTATATCCCGTCTCTTTTTCAAATGGTGAGTCAAGAAAAGGTTCATGAATCCCGAATTCATCCTCCAGATCACTCTCCTCATCAACCCTCGCTCCGATCCTTCCCGAATCCTTCACCTCATCCAACAACGCTTCCCCAACTACCACCTCGACACCTCCTCCATCAATGGATACGAAGATCTCACCCAATTCGCCCCATTCTTCGCCATCCTCCACGCAACCCTTCCGACTCTTCCGATCTATGCTGCAATCCTAACACTTCGGAATCGAATCATGGTGACATTGGAGCGAAAGAAGCGGCACATGGGTCCGGAGACTCGAGAGATGCACAGTCAACTTCTGAAGGCTCTCTCCGCCCAAGCCGTCCTTCCTGCTATCATAACCCTCTCCATTCTCTGTTTCGTGATAGGACAGCTTCGTCTGCTGAACTCCCCGATCCTCGAATACCTAACATTCCTCATCGTCCTCCTCGTCCCCACATTCTCCCCTCTCATCTCCTTCGTCTACATCCGCCCGTTTCGAGAAGTCATTCTGAAAATGCTCAAATCTCTCAAATATCTGAAGCCAATTGGGCTCACCAGAAGACGGGTTATGCCGAAAACAAGCGGAAATTCGAATTCGATTCCGGCCATGTCTTGACTTGGAAAGCGATTGGAACTCGCTGAAAACACGAGACAAGTGCAATGCATAACGTCAATCGGAAGCTACCAGAAAGCCGTATAAAAGCGAAGAAGGTGGTAAATACTGATCAGAACCTCTCCGAATGCTTCTGCTCGCCGTGTCCGTTCTTCACCTGATCATCGCCTTACTGGGTATTGGATTCAACCTAATTCTGGTATGGCTGGCAGTTATCAAGACTCCAAAGTCGATCGGGACATACTCAATTCTCCTGATTGTCAGAGGTTCAGTGGATGGTTTGGCGTGTGTTTTTGATGTTTTCAGTCAATCCAGGTGAGTCACAAGCATTCTTTCAAGCATCACCCATTACCTGTTCAGACCCATACCCAGCGGCCTGACCCTCGGAATCGCCTCGACGGGCATCTGCAAGTACCTCGGCGCCTGGTCTTGCTTCCTCGGCTACAGCCTCCAACTCCACTTCCACACCTATTCCCTCCACCTTCTCGTCGTCTGCTTCGCCTTCCGCTACTACGTCCTTCTCGAACGTTACCCCAAAGCCAACCAACTCTTCTTCGTCCTTCTCCTCGCCTACTTCCCCTCTTTCTTCCAACTCATCTTCGTCCTCATCGACAACAACAGCCCTGAAGACGTCCGTCAACTCGTCAAAATCCACCATCCCGAGTACAATTTGAAAGACTTTGTGATAAACGGTCACACTGATCTCCGCCATTTCCCGTCGCTCTTCGCCTATCTTCTCATGTTAATCCCGACGCTTCCTGTTTGTGTGCTCATATGTTCTCTGCGACGGAAGATCCATCACAAACTACGGAATGCGATTTTGCGGCCGGAAGTCAGAGAGAAACACAGACAGCTGACATTTGTGGGTCCCGCTGATTCTGATATCACTTATCACTAATTTTCAGGCGCTCTCTTCCCAATCCATCGTCCCAGGCATCTTCATCCTCTCCTCCCTGGCCTTCCTCATCTGCCAGCTCAGAATCATTGAATCTCCTCTTCTCGAGAGCTTCATCCTCCTCCTCACCGTCCTTGTCCCTGTTATCAATCCCATCTTATCAGTTGCCCTTATCCGTCCTTATCGTGAAGCGGTCATGCGATTCGTCGGTCTGGACCCTAAAGAATGGAGTATTTCAAAGGATAGCTCAGTGGCCCCTGGAGACTCTTCGTCTTCAATGTTCGGCAGTTTCGATAACTCCTCCGTGGCTTCAGTGTCATCTGCGTTCACTATCACAGAGACCAAGAATCCTTTTGAATAATTGTATTTAAAACTGAATGATTGTCATTGGCTTCTCCCCGAATAAAGCTTTCCCACATTATTTGAACATCTAATCAGTTGAATAATCACTAGAACTGTTATCAATCGATTTATCAATGCGAACTTTCTGCTTCTTATCAATCCTTATCTCCTTTGCTTCCGGAAGGATCATGAATCTCGTTGAGGGTAAACTCATCAAAACTGAACCGACACCAAATGAAAATCCAACTGGATTTGTATTTTTGGCAGCTTATTCAAAACCGCCACTAGGAGAGATCAGGTGATCTGTAGCTCCACTTGGGTTTCAAATTGATATTTGATTTTAAATTTTCAGAATTCGAGAAACTGAAATGGACCGAGGAATGCTAACCATCGGCGCCTTTTCTGTCATTCTCCTCGTTGTTCTCTTCTCTGTTTCGCAACTGTGCCAATAAAACTTTCTCTAATAAATCTCTCTCAGACATGTTCCCGTCTGCTCTACCGTATCTCCCGCATTCTGTCGCTGCGAGACCGGTCAGCAGAGGACACAGAGAAGCAGGCGACGAGACACGCGAGACGCAGGCGGCGAGCCGAAACTCGCCGTTCAGCCGGCATTCTCTTTCGCGTTTTCGCGCTTGCAAACGCTGGTTTTCACGGGGTTCTGACTGGTTTTCATCGAAAATTTCAATGGTAATCGAGTAAATGAACGGTGAAGACTTGATTTAGGCGAAAACTGCAAGAAAATCTGACATTTTTCGATGTTTTACCGATTTCGCAGCTATGAAACTTGCAAAAGCCCTTTTGAGAGAAGGAATTTATTGATTTTCGCAGGCGGTAATCGTTTATCAATTCCCGTTATCAATTGCCAGCTGATTCTGTTTGCAATTCATAAAAATCTAATTGTTCTTTTCAAAATTTCAATTTTTCCGATTCAAAGAGTAAAATTCAATTTCGAAAAAACAGCGAGCAGTTCGAAATTCCGCTGTTAACTGTCAGTTTTCGCGGTGAGACCCGCGCCGTATTCGGAACAATGTGTTGCAACAACAACGTCTCTTGCCACATTTCGAAACTGTTCCATTTTTTTCGAAAACATTTTTGCCGCCTCGGTTGCAAAAGCGCGCGCTCTTCCCGAAGAATTCGTACTCTCGCACCGTTTTTCTAGAACTTTCCGCTCAAAATTCAAAACTTCCCGCCAAAAATTCAGTTTTAAGGCTAATAACCAATCTTTCGCGTTGCCCAAACGGTCGAAAAAAGGAAAAGGTCGCAAGGCTAACGGCCGTCGGCAAACAACAGGTAAGAATTCAAAAACGACAAACCGAAACTGATAATCATTTTTTGTGCAGGTCCGGCGATGAGCCATCAAGTAGGAGAAGGAGACAGCAGTGCCATCAGGGCAGCTCGCAATGAGACCTTGTCGCACGTTCTGTACGCACAAGAAGGTGTTGGAGATGAGAAAAAGGACTCGTCGATAATCGATGTGTGAGTGGAACTCGATTCGAATTATAAACTCAAATCTCTGCTTTCAGTATGATCGATCAATTCAAAGACGAAAACATCGGAAACATCATCCCGAATCAAGCTATCGCTTCCATCGGTCCAGAGCGCATCAAACAAATCGTGCTTGGTCCCAATCATATCGGTATTCTGTTGCACGACGGAAATGTCTGCCGCATTCCTTATCATATCATGCAAATTCAAAGTGGAGAAGTGAAAGAAGCCGAGACGGTTCGAAGTGATCCGCTTCGAATGCGATGCGAAGAGTACCATGCCGCCCGTGCTGCCGGCGCCGAAGTTGAGGTCATTCCATTGAGCGGTGGATTGAGCTCGCTGAGAGCTGCGACGGGAAACGCCAAGTACAGAAGAGTTATGCTGTCGAACAGGTAAATTTAAAACATATTCCCATGCAATTCGACTTCACTCCTTTCAGAGCTTATTATCGTCTCCGAGGAAATCTTGGTGAGGCGAGAGGTTACATTCTCGGCAGTTCTCGCAATGTCGTTCCGGCCTCCAACGTCCCAGAGGATCTCATCAACAATGTTCAACAAGTGTTGCAAGGGAAGTCGAGAGAAGTTATTATCAGAGAGCTTCAACGAACTGGACTCAATGTGAACGAAGCGGTGAACAATTTGCTCTCTAGAGACGATGGAGACGGTTGGAAATGCTTCTTCAAATCTTTTATAACTGATTTTTTTTTCAGATGGTGCAGATATTGGAGGAGAGCACTTGATTCCAGAAGAACTTCTTCAAATGCTCGAAGGAGGAGCATCTGGAGCCCCCGGGAGTTCTTTAGCCGAGAGCTTCCTTGAGCGTGTCTCAGAAGAGCGTCTCCTGGACTCGATAGCTAGCCGAGCAGAGCTGCGCTATCAATTCGCAACGGGCAAGAAGCCGAAGGCGGCGGAGAAAGATAAGAAGAAGAAAGAGACGGAGACGACGTTGAAGAACTGCATTCAGCTGAGCCCCAATGTAGAGTGGTGGTGTGGAGAGACGGGAGAAGGAATTCCACAACACGCACTCGAAGACACTGCTATTCAGCCGGAAGAGAACAAGAAGAGCCCAGTCGTCAGCATCACAGCGACCACCTTTCAGATGTATGTCCTGCACAAGAACGGAAAGATGTACACGTGGGACTGGCAGTTTCCGCGAGGAAACCTGGATCCAGTGACTGTCTGCAAAACGGCGACGGAAGGTGATGACAGTTGGAACATCGGAACCACTGAAGATCCGATTGTCGAAATGTCGTCTAGCAATCTTCGTGTCGCCGTGCTCACCAGATCCGGCTACATGGTCACTTGGTTCGATGAAGTCGGAGCTGGAATAAGACTTGCCACTGCATCGGAAACTGTTGCTAAGATTCCAGAAGAGTCTGTGGTTCGAGTGGAAGATCTTGTCACTAGCGATCATCTGGCTGCTTTCCGAATCGACAGTATTGTTCACTGGTGGTAAGGACTACGGTTGAGTTCTCAAATTATATTTATTTTTCAGCGGAGTCATCCCACTCTCAGAAAGTGCGCGTAATAGTGAAAAGGATAAGTCGGACAAGGAAAAAAAGAAGCACGTGTCTTTCGGAGAAGCGATAGAGTCTCAAACCGGGCAGTCCTCCTCTCTGACCTCGTCTGCCGAGTTTGAGATCGGACAACAAGTTCAGATGAAGAAGGCGCCGCTCTACCCGGCCGGAAGTGTAGCTGCTCACATTGACTCCAGCACTCCATTTGTCAGTTTCACTTGTTGTCCTGTTTCTAAAATAAAATTTTCAGATCGGTGTTCTTCTCGAAGACTGCTGGAAAGCGAGCGACCACTGTCGTTTCCGTTCCCTCACCCCAGAGGAATACGATTATGAACTGGAAGTCATCGGATTCAACACAGAGAGCAACACGCCGGCGGAGTCCGTTGCCAGCACGAACGATTCGACGCCTAGAGAGTCGATGGTGTCGGAGAGTCGGAAGAGATCTCATGACGACACAAAAGGCTCCGAAAAACCAGACTTTGGAAGGAAGAGCGTGGAAGTTTGGCTCGCTGAAGACCTCATCTGGATTCATGAACATCGAAAGAGAGACATTATGACGGTGCACACGGTGGACAACAACCTGGTCGCTGTGAAGGCTCTACCGAATAGCAACAAAAAGTCGCCGTATCAGAGTGTCTACAGTGACAGACTGGATCTGGATTCGTTGCCGCAGAGTTACGAACCGATTGCTTCACACGCGGACAGTGGAAAACTGCGTCTGATGCGCAAAGACGATCTGCAAGCAGTGGATAAGGGATCGGCCAGAACACCAGTCGTCCTGCAAAAGGAACTGCTTCACTTCGACGTTGACTCGAATCGAACTGTCGTCTCTATGGTTGCTGATCTCAATGAACTGCGAGTTCTCGCCAGAAGCAAGCATCACGAGCGTGGAATGCACATGTACAGGGTGAACACCAACGGAAAAGTCATCTCGAGACGTCGTGTCCCGGTTTACTTGCCTGCTGTCGAACGCAAGATTGCTGGAGCACTCTCGCCGAAACTCATCACTTTTGGAGACGTGAGCGTTTCCTTTACGTTGTTCCTATGTTCACTGTTAACTTTCAGGCTAGGACACTGTTCCTTCGCGATTCGACTGGTCAGCTGATTCCTCTGCAACGCGACGCCCTCAACGGATTCCGAGAGCCGCCGTCAATGCACTCCCAACCAATCCTTCACATCGCCACTGCTTGGAGACCGACTCTGAACGTGTTGGCGTCATGCGAGGTTAGAATTGCTCAGGTTCCGAGCCTCTATGTGTACGCTCATTAACCTTCGTTTCAGAAGAAGTCTCAGTGGCAAGGATGCATGTTGATCGTGCCCGGCGTCAACAGACCCTGGCACAGCAGATACATCAAGGACGGATCGAGTCTGATGCAACTTGTGCTCTACTGCGATTCGGACGGTGTCAGTGCGTTTTTGGATCGTTTGCACGAGTGGAGAAGTGAGTTGATAAGAGAAGTGCAACTGATTATGAAATGTTTCAGTGTGCGGCAACATCAGTCATCATGAATTCCGACAGATTATGAACGAGCAGTTGTTCGCTATCAACTCGGACCTGTGCTCTAATGTTCTCCACGCAGCAATCCGACTTTCGATCGCCACCAAGAACGTTGACGACATGGACAAGGCTCTCCCGGATGCTAATCATCCGCTGCCGTTCCCTACCATGAACGTTGCTACACCACCGCCACTCGTCTCGCCAACTCAAGATGTTCCGATGGAAGAGGATTCCAATCCAACGCCAACACCAGATGATCAGCCGTGTTCCTCCTCTTCTGTACCTCCAGGCGATGCCGAGGAAGAGAGCCGTTGGGGACGTGTTCTTCGTAGCAGACCGAAACGAGGAACAGCAATGCCTACGAGGAAGCCGAAGCGATCAATCGACAAGCCAGCACGCACTGACTCGGAAGAACCTGACGACAATTCGGGAGAGAACGCCTCGTTCTTGTCGAATCGTTCGGATGAGACCGGAATGCCGTTCGGATCGCCAAGACCTCCAGAGGCTCGACAGAAGTCTGCGTTGACCATCGTTGACACGCTTCTGAAGCATCCTGCTATGTTCTATGACACCTACGCCACGGAGAGTACGGATTACTTGGAAGAGCAGGATCGTCTGTCCACCATCAAGCAACTTCTGCTCTCTCGCGATCTGAGTGGAATGACTCCGTTCCAGGCAGCCATCAATCAGAGAGCCTACGGAGCTGCGCACAGCGTTTGGAGAGCTCTTCTACAGCTGAAATTCACCTCGATGACTGATGAACAGAAAATGGCTTACATCTTCCCGGGATTCAGCTCGGATGACTCTCACAACGCCGACGACTCGCCGCTCTTCATCCTCTGCTACAACGACGTCTGCTCGTTCACCTGGACCGGTGAGGATCATATCAATCAGGACATCTACGAGTGCAAAACGTGCGGTCTCACTGGGTCTCTGTGCTGCTGCTCTGAATGTGCTCTGACCTGTCACAGAAACCACGACTGTCGACTGAAACGAACTTCGCCGACGGCCTACTGTGACTGCTGGGAAAAGAGCAACTGCAAGGCGCTGATTGCTGGAAACGAGATACTCCGCGAGTTTCTTCTCAACGAGTTGCTGACCTTCACCCGTCTCTACCAGTACCCGAATGCCAGAAACGAGCACATCATCCTCTTCCTCTCCCGAACTGTCATCCGACAAACTCGCGAGCAGAACTTTTCACAGAAGCGCAGACATCGATACAGTGAGTTTATCTCTTTCAATACCTTGCAAGAAAATTAATCCTTTCTCTTCCAGGAAACGCTGTGCCGCAGGCTCCGTCCTCCAGTACGCCGGAGCACAACCTGCACCCACCGAAGTTTGCCAAGAACGCGTTGGAGCACTGTTGCAAGAATCAAGCCGTCGTTTTGGATGCCATCGAGTTCGGTCTCGTCAAAACTGGACCGAACACGTGGGTCACCCCAGGACAACTCGACTTCCTGCAACAAGGATCTGCTGCTCACCTCGACAAACTCGCTTTCGCCCTGTCGAACAAAGTCATGAGGGAATATTCGACTGCTTTCGTTCTGACTCTCCGTCAGATTCTCTCGAATTCCACCAACGATCCGCAAATCGACGAGAATGTCGAATTTTGGGTCAGCCGTTTCGTCCGCAGTCTTGTCAGAGTTCTCACTCTTGCCATTAACGTCTCTCCACTGGCTCCCAGCGCCATCTTGTCTGCTAACGATGCTGCTGAGCCCAAGGATCCACGTGAAGAGCGCCTCCGATACAATATCACCGGAACGTCCAGTTCTTATCAAGTCTTCAGTGCGCTGATTACTACAAAGAAGGATAACAACAAGTTGTCCGAAAAGTCTGCCTCGTTCGTCGCCATGATCAACAGAGTCATGGAGTTTCTGCAGCAGCTGCCCACTTTCGCCGTCGTCCAACTCGCCGTTGCCGCCGACGCCATCTTCGAACCGGTTCGTGACGGAATGCTCAAGCCGATGGTGAATCCAGCACATGCGGGGAACAACAGCGATCCGATGGACATACTGGAGAAGTACTTTGCCAGCGATCTGTCCTTCTCGGAAATCTTGAAGAAATCCAAGAAGGAAGAGAGGTCGGCTGCAACAGTGAAAGCGGATGCAAAGCGTTTGAGAAAGGTTAGTCTTGTTGTGTAATAACCGTTTACCAATCATCAGGAGGTTCAGAACAGTCGCAGAGACACCGATCGGGATGCTGCTTCGGACAACAGAGAGAGCATGGAAGACGAGAGAGCTTCGGCAGGAGATCGTGCTTCGGAATCCCAGGAAACTGCTCGTGTCCGCACCGACTCTACTGCCACGTCAACCGTTCCAACCCCAAGACGCAGACGTCTTCTGTCTGGTAACACAACCAATGATACCAACGAGGACAACGAAGAACGAACTGGACAGGCAGCGCAAGAACTTGTGTTAGAGTCCAGCAGTGACGAAGACGATGATGATAATGAGGAAGACGACGATGATAACGAAGAGGACGATGACGACGACGACGATGAGGATGACGACAGTGATCGTCCGGCAGAGGATAGGCAAGAAGCTGATAATCGTGATGATGGCGAGGACGACGATCAAGACGATGCAGATGATGCGGCTGTTGCTCCAGAAGCTATTGTCGACGGAGCTGCAGATGCCGACGGGGATGATGATGTTGAAGATGACGCTGCTCCGGCCGAAGCCGTTCGTGAAGAAGACGTGGACTGGCCACCATACGTTCCCGGAAGCCCATCGCCTCGTGCTGCTGACGATGATAACTCTTCGGATTCTCAAGACGGACCTGACCGAGACCCACAGCCGTTCGCGATGCGTCGCACATTCGAAGCAGCTGCAAGAGCCAGTCAAGGTGAGTGATTATTCGTTTTAGCTTACATCAGCAATTCTGATTTTCAGCCATTGCCACCGCAAACGCACCAACCATCGCTGCTCGTGAACGTGCCATCGCAGAGTATGAGTCTGTTGCCGGCAGAAGACCTATGTCTAGAGTGCCACCCGGTGTTGCGGTATGTTTTCTCGAAAATGGAACTATCTTCATTTCTGGTATTTTCAGAGAATCACCCAATACTACTCTCCATATCGAGTTCCTCAAAGAGGTGGAAGCAACAGCGGTCGAAGAGACGATTCTTCTAGTGGTGGTCCAGCAGCTTCAAGTTCCGGTGGATCTTCCAGTCAACCGGCGGCTACAGCTGCTTCTTCGTCTGCTCCAGCGGTTTCCACTGCAATCAGCCGCGCAAATACTGCTGCACCGAGCACTTCGACGGCTCCAGCCAACCAGGACACTTCACCTACATCCAACTCGTCCAAAAAGGGATCCGACACTGCGGAGACGCCGACTCTCGAGACGGCTCGTGAACAACTCGCCCTCACATTCAGCATCCTCGTTCGTGCCGGTTGTGATATTCTCTCGCGGATGCCACGTCCGGTTCTGTCTGTGTACACGAAGGCTGATGACAATGCCAAGAGATCTCAGTTGAAGGTAAGATATTTCAATGAAAATAACACAAATTCGAAAAGCTTCAGGCACAGCGCATCTTCGGAGACATTCTCGAGGAAACGTTCCGTTGGATGGGACGTGTTTTCGAGTCGACAGAATCGAAAATCAAATTCAATGAAGCCTACGAGAAGTCTCTTGTCCGCCCGATCTCTCCATCCACTGAAGATAAACGAGGACGCAAAGAGGCCATGAACTACCTGCACTCCCTGCTCAGACTGGCTACCGATGAAGCGAAAGACTCGCTGGCCTTTGTCGAAGTCGAGATGCTGTACCCTGTAGCACTCGTCGCTGATGCATACTTCCACTTTTTGAATTGCAATGTTGAGAAGCCTATTGTAAGTTTCCCTTCCCTTCTCTCAGATCTTCATTCTCGTGTTTTAGGAGCTGAAGCAGATTGTCGATTTCTATGAAGACTGCCGTCGTAGAAAGTTCCGTGAGCAATGCGAAGAGACTGATCCGGACTTGCTCGTTGGATTCTTCGTGCGCCCCATTTCACTCAGCTGGCCAGGATACATCCACGACGGAGCCTGGGACACCATCTCCGGAAGATATCATCTTGGAAGACCACTCAAGATTGAAGAGGAGTGTCCAATGATCGGAGGACCGAAGGTTCTGACGATGAAGTCGAAGCCGGAGGAAATGTTCCGAGAGACGCGCCTTGACGACGGCAAGAGAAAGATGTCTGCCTACTTGAATGACCCAGTCGAAGAGTACACATTCCACATCCAGGATCGTCCATTCGAATACAGAAAGCCGGGTGCCAGTATGTCCATGGTTCCACACCGCAAGACTCTCGAACAGGAGTTCATCAGCATCACCAGAGACTTTTACCATCACAACAGAACACCCGATGAGGAAGTCAGAGACTACTCCACTGACGCTAAGTGCTTCCCTGGATATGTTGGACGTGTCGATGACGCCGTATCTGTATTCAAGCAGAAGCTGCTGCACCATTCGTGCAATCAGGAGAAGCTGTTGTTCTCCAAGTGGTTCAAAACGCTCAACACCATCGGAGTTCACTTCTACGACAAGCTGGCTGAAGCTCTCGGAGTCGACGTTGCCTTCGAGAACTCGATCTTGTTGCGCAGACTTGCCAGTTTCGAAACCAAGCACAAGCTGTTCAACAAAGCCACCGAGAAGTACAGAACTCATCACTCGAACGTCAAGGAGATTGTTCTCGACGTCCGTCGTGAGCCAAACAGTCTCTTCCGCGACACGATGATTCAGCTGCACAATCTGTATCAAAAGAGAATGCTGGGAATCCGTGAACACGGTCACACTCCGCTTGCCGGAACTCGTCTTCGTGTGCATTTCATCGACGAACCTGGAGAGGGAACCGGAGTCACCCGCAGTTTCTACACGGCTTTCGCTGAATCGTGTATGATGAAGAATGCCGCGTTCACTCCGGAAACAGCTGCCGAGAAGTCGTCGCTCCTTCAGTCGGTTCTCCATCCAAACAATGACTATGAGCATGATGTGGAAGTGAACAAAACGATCAGAAAGGCCCGTCGCGAGCAAGCTATTCGTCTCCGCACCCAGATCCATCGTCTCAAGACATTCCCTCTGAATCTTGCCGCCCCGCGCTTCGACATCAAGAACTTCACTGGAGAAGGAAACTGGACGAAGAACGTGCTTCAGGACAGCTCTGCCGAGTCACAGCCTGTGGCTCCGCTCAACTGGGGACAACACGAGATAACTCTCCGAAAGATACACAACATGTATGTTTGAATGACTGCGGGCTTTATCAATGTTTCAATCAGTTTCAGGACCTACGAATTCGTCAACGACGACAAGATTATAGGACGAGTGATGGGAATAATGTGTCAGCTGCCGACGGAAGTCTTCGTGAAAGCTGTTAACAACGACGACACGATGCGTCTCCACATCCAACAGATCCTTTCTGAACTGAGAGCCGAGGGAGAGTTTGACGAGGCTTTCTACGGACTGAAGAACCGATCAATGCCACCAGAGCCGCCACGAAAAGAAGAGGAACAGTGGAATGTGGTCGCTGGAACCGAGAACATCAACGCGCCGTTGTTCGAGACAACTCCGCACGGAGAGTATTGGATCCCGAACATTGGAAACGAAGCTCCGATGCGGATTGCTGCGTTCCGAACTGTTGGAAGGTAGAATTCTGCCAACTCCAGAAAAAATATCGCTCTTTTCAGAATTATGGGTATCTGCCTTTCCCAAGGTGACATCTTCCCGATGCGATTCGCCAGACACGTGTTCGCCTACATCCTTAAACAACCCATCTGCTGGCTTGACCTCAGTTTCTACGATCCGCAGTTGTTCAACAACTTGAGAATGCTCATCTGCTCTGATTTCAAGGAGAGCGGATACGAAGGAGATTTCACGATCATGGAGAAATCCGCCAATGGAGTGAGTGATTACTGGCTCTCCCATTTTTCATCTTCTTGTTTTTCAGTCCAACGTCACTGTGCTGTTGAAACCGAAAGGAGACGCGATCATCGTGAACCAAGAGAACGTTCTGGAATACGTGTACAAGTACGCCGAACGAACACTCGTCGGAAAGAGAATTGCTGCGTTTGATGCTATGCGCGAAGGAATTCTCGATGTGATTCCGGAGTCGATGCTCGACGGATTGTATCCGGAAGACCTTCGACTCATCCTTTGCGGAATTGAATCAGTTTCCATCTCGGTCCTTCAAGAGAACACAGCCTTCCTGGATGAGAGTAGAGCTTTGAGTGAGACACTTACCCGATTCAAGCAGTGGTTCTGGCAGGTGATCGAGTCCTTCACTCCACAAGAGAAACAAGTGAGTTATCAACAATCGGTCCCAAATCAGTAACCTTTTCTTCCAGGATCTCGTGTTCTTCTGGACTGGCTCCCCATCGCTCCCGGCTGCCGGCAAGTGGCAGACTGCTGCAAGTGTGATGCTCCGTCCGCAAGAAGACATGTTCCTCCCGACCGCCAACACGTGCATTTCGCGCATCTACGTGCCCGTCTACTCCTCGAAACGCATACTCCGCTCCAAGCTGTTGATGGCTATCAAAGCCAAAAACTTTGGTTTCGTCTAACTGTCCCCCTATATTTTACCCTTGTTTCCTTCATCGCCCGGACTCTTTCCCCAAACCAGTTTCTCCCATTTCTCTTTGTAAACCAGGTAATTTCTTCGAGGTTCTCCCATTTGCTGCAATCTCTCCCTTGTAACCAAAATCGTTATTTTGTTTTCTATTTCTTTTTATTGAAATCATCACCTTATCCTGTTCTTTTTAGGAGTCACTAAATTGTCCCCATTCATCGATACCATTAAGTTTTAGAACAAACCGCGGAGTTTCCAGCTCGGCGTTTCTGCTTTGGGTCCGCTCACCCGACCCAGAATCGCCTTTCTCTGACTTGTGAATCACTTGTTTTCCCTTATCTATAACCGTTTCTCTTGGCTCGATGAGTAATAAACTGTAAAATGTGAAAAGAACGTGTAGACTTCATTTTATTCAAACGGAAAGAGTAAATGGGTAGAGGGGAGAAATAGCTTGACAAGTTTACAGTAAACCAGCTAACCAGAAAGAATTGTGTTTTCGATTCTTGGGATTCTGAATTCAGAAGGCTCAGAAGACAGTTTCAGAATCCCAAGAACACCATCTAATCGGAGGAGAATATATCAACTCGAAGCGGGCAGCAACTATGACAAGGGGGAATTGGAAAAGCTAACAATAGTTAAGAAGAAGGCAATAAAATAAGGGTTATATATGTATAGATATAGTACACGGAGACTATCTGGCGACTAAAAGGACTACTTCGGATTGGGAAAACTAGAAGAGGGGGGCCGGAAAGGGGGGGGGGGACAGGGTCTGTACAACGGTTCACCGGGGGTATCTGCAATTGGGTCGGGCTGGGGCCCTGGGGAGTATTTGAGTGGTAACTGGGAAGAAGACAATAATTAGCAGTGGGACGATTGGGAGAAAGACGGTAAGTTGGAAGGGAGATGCCGATGGATTATTAGGAGACAGAGTCACTGCGACGAGGATTAAAGCTGCCGGTAATAAAAGAAGGGGGACGGGGACGGGAGGGCTGGGATCACAATCTATTCGGGGGGCTGAAAGTGTGTGTAGGTCTTTTAGGGATGGGAAACTAGGTCGGGGACTAAGAATTGGAGAGAGAGATAAAGGCTATTTTGCAGGTGTTGAAAGTCCTATGGGTTTTGGTGGCTTAACGGGGGGCTTTAGAAACCGAAGATGAATCTAGCTGGAAGGGCGACTTGGAGACGATTAAAACAACGAGGGATAACTTGGGGGACCGGGGGACATAAAGTCTTGGGAGTCACTGGGTGAAACATTTTCACGGGCGGTTGGAAACAAAAATACACACACACAAGAAACTCACGGGACGAACACGAGCACAACACTGAAAGAAGAAAATGCTAACGGGTCTCTTTAGAAAGGTACTGTATAGCGACGACTAGAAAATTAATGATTTTTTGAAAGATACTGATGGGAAGAAGGTAGGTAGATTGGATGACACGATGGTTGTTGCTAATTGGCGGCGGCTACTTGGCTGGGTTGTGCTGGTTCGGACTGAAAAGATGCGGATGATTAGAATTGCAGCACCGAGTTCAGCGATCTTACCTTGACGATCATCTGCTGAAGTTCGCTGGCTTCGGTCTCTTCCATGTCCTCATCGGCCTCGATCATGTCCTCTTTGGATGGAGCTGATGGGGTGTTGTTGCTGGCGTTCAGGGCTTGCAGCCAGTTCAGAACGATCTGATTGCTTTGGGACACTGCACTTGTTGGTGGCTGGGGAGCTGGCATTGGTGTTGCTGACAGCGCCAGGAGGGAGGTGGCATCGGCGAGAGCTGATGGGGTTGGACGGACTCGCTCCGGGGGAGTCGCACCTTCCCGACGGCCTTGGGAGGAGTTGTTGACGACGCACTTGCGCATGTGCTTCTCGAGAGTCGAGTGGACAGAGAACGGCATTCGGCAGATGTAGCAGTGGTAGGTCTCCTTGCCCTGCTGACCGTGAGTTCGCATGTGACGGGTCAACTTGCTGCTCTGCGCACAGGCATACGGGCAGAGTTGGCACTTGTAGGGCTTCTCGCCGGTGTGTGAACGGAGATGAACGATCAGGTTGGAGCGATTGGTGAAGACCTTGTTGCAGAAGTTGCATCTCTCCTTCTTGATATTGTTCTGTCTCCGAGCCGCCGGCTCTGCGAGATCTCCATCGTCGACGATGATCAGTGGATCTTCCTCCTCGATCTTCATGCTTTTCCTTGGAGGCGTCATCTCTTCTTCTGGAGAGGCACGACGACGAATTGCTGCAGAAGCGGGCCTTGGGGTGAAAGCGGAAGGCTCATCAGAAGTGCTCAATCGGTTCAGACTTTGAAAAAGAGGGGTAGGAACCGGCTGTGGAGCAATCATCGGGGTGGCTGCTGTTGGGAGCTGCTGCTGCTGCTGTTGTTGCTGCTGAAGGTTGTTCGACAGATTCAGAAGTGCCACGGCAGTGCTGTTGGTCATCGGATACGGCATCTGCTGGATTGATGCGTAGTAGTCCTGCATGGCAGCAAGCATCGACGGCTGCATCCAGACATTTGGGACTGATCCGGATTGGAAGCTCGCTTGATTCGGCACTGATGACAGTTGTGGTTGGGAGGCTCTTGCGTTGAGGAGGGAGGTGGAGGTGAACGCTGACACTTGCTCTTCTTCAGTCTCCTCGTTTGGCATCAGCCTCCGGAGAGCCATCAACGGCTTCTGATCTTGTTCTCCAGCTCTGGTAGCCAACTCTTTCAGACGTTCTGAGCAGTAGCTGTTCATTGTTGATTCGGACTTCATTGAGGTAGGGTGAAGGATTTTCTCTGAAAACCAAAAATTATGGTCCACCAGCTCCTGTCGCCACTTACGAGTCTGCTCTCCATGTCTATAACTTGACAACATCGAGTCATTCGACGTCGGCGATGATGTCGACGTCACCGAAACATCCGATTCTGGCAGTGTCTCCTGGCAAACTCGCAGTCCGTGAACATTGTAGCTGTGCTTCAGAAGTGTCCACACGTCTCCGAATCGCTCTTTGCACGCGCAACACGTCAGCGATTTCGTGGAGTTGCCTGCAAAAAGTTTCGATGAATCACCAGCCATCCGGGCTCCTATTTGATCAGCCATTACTGGCTATTTTCGGACGGCACGGTCAGTACGTGGTCTCGGTGCGCGAGGGGCGCGGTGCCAAAGGTTTCGTATTTGTCGAGGGAATTTAATTTCTTACTGTGAATGCACGGTCACAAGACGACAAGTGACGTGGAGTCAACAGACTTCTTGGTAACCTGACCCCGCTTCGACTACCGGTCTTCGGCGCCCTCTTCCCCAAAGTTTCGCCTTCTATGCTCCACAAGTTTCAAGAGTCTTGTGCTCGGCGCCCTCCGCTCCCGCCCGTCAAATTGCCGGTCAAAACTGGTCCACTCTCTTCTGCACACAGGCGCCACTGCGCTCTCCGGGATCCCAGCGATCTATGACACACGTGGGGTAAACCTGCGCATCCCCTGCGACACTCTGCCTATAATACCTACAACACAACTCGCCGAAAGAGAATGAAGTCGCCCCAGTGGTAAACAATTTCAAGTACCGTAACCCGGTGGACAAATAGTGTGCTCTGGGATACGGGAGGAAATGGAGATTCTGGAGCATCCATGCCCGGAAGACCAGAAGACCAGACTGTCCGAGTTCGGCAGAGCGCAGGTGCACTTCTAGTTTATTCAAACATGCACTCTGGCGCGGCGCGATGCTGGACCTTGCATACCTAGATCATTTGTGTCGGTGGTGACGTCCATGTTGTAGTTGAGCAGCAGTGGATTGGCAGAAGTTGAACGACCACATCGATTCTGAAACAAGTCAAAGTTCCCGTGATGGTCGGAGGATTGTTGATGGCGGGGGGCTCTCGCTCTGTTTACACAGGTACTATCTCGGGTGGGGGAAAGAATTTCAGAGCCCCTCTGCGACGTCCGACAGTTTTTCAATGTCCAGAACAAACAGGGCAGGAGAAACGAAACGACGTGAGAGAGAGAAAAGGGACTTGGGGTTGGTCATACGGGGGGCGCCATGGGGCTCTCTCGACAAATATTGGTCAAATTTCATATCCCCACCGACGGTAACTTACCAGCGCCGCCGGGTTGAAGGTTCGTCGTCGCGATCGGTCGAAACTGCGCGGCGTCACCTCACAATCGTCCGACGGTGTTAACTTTCCGCCACAGTTGGACACCTGACCGAGGACGAAAACAGTCTACTAGCAGATCAGAGAGCAACTCACCTTGTGCTCGATAAAATTGGAGAAACAGCTCAGCGAGAAGCTCGTGTGACACTCGCCACACACGACAATGTCCGTCCGATCCATGTCTCGACGCGGCGAATCGGCTCCATCATGCGACATTGGCGAGTCGGAGGCCTTCAGCTCGCTCAAGTCGACCTCGGCGGTCGACTCGACACCAGAGTCGGAGGACGCCATTGGGGTGCCACCTGGAAAACGTTGGCTCTTGAAACGTCAAATATTGGCAGGGGAGCTGGAAGTTTCGGCTTGCGACTCGACCTAGAAACTAGATTTCTGGTGCCTAGCGCATCAAAGTTAACTTTTGCCATGCCTAGAATCTTTTGATTTGCTTCGCCTTCTTGGGCACGGTCTCTCTCTCTCTCTGTTATAATATGTGTTTTTTGTGTGTGTAAATGTTCACTGTGCCACACTTTTCAGTTTTTTGTGCGGCTGTTTGCATTGTCGTCGATCTGATCAAATGTTTGCGGTCGATTTCTTCCGCGCGGAAGACACATTTCGAAGCGCGCCGCGTGTGACGTCACACGTGTGCGGACAGTCATTGATAGCGGGTGCGGGAACGGGAACTCACTTGTCAGGAATGTGGTGAGCCGCTTCTTGAGCTCCAGGCGGTAATCTGAAGGACATTCAGGATCAGAAGAGAGACTCAAGGAATCTTTGGAACTCACCACTTTTGTCGTCGTTGCTACTCGTGGCCGTCGGCTCTTCTGCTCCGCTGTCCACTTCGCTGTTGGCCTTCTTTCGCCGACGCCCCGACGAAGACGTTTCTATTGTCTGGAATAGAGCCATTGTCTAAAAGTTGCAAAGTTAATGTGCAAGTACCGGTAAGGGTATCATCATTTGAATAGTCAAAGGAGTCGGATCACTAGAATCCTAGAATCAGAGGGGGTCAATGAGGGAGAGTCGCAGTAGAGAGTTTGTGAGAGCTCGCGCGCTGGCGCCAGCATATGACTTGGCAAAGGGGCGGGAGGTTACTGTGTATGTGTACAGTACTCGGGGCATCAGTAGAGGCACAATATAACTAGAGCAAATACTTTTGGCGACTCGTAGAGAGCGGGCGCGATCGAGACGGCATTTTGAAACTAACTCAACTTTCCAGGGGGACTAGGGATCGGGAGCGGACACTAGAAGGGGACCCTAGAGAAGAAGTGGTTGGTCAAGGATCCGTCCAGAAGAAAAGAAAGGGAACTGGACGCCCTTCTACCATTGTCCTTCTCCAGACCGTCACGCTGATAACGCCGGACTCCGCCCCGCCTGAGAACAAAGGAAACCGGGGCGAGTTGCAGAATGCTGGAGTTGGTCACGCGGCGGCCCTGATAAGGAAAAGGCCTGGAGGCCCGGTCCGGCCCAATGAATCTAGTCTGGGCCTACCTGTGATTTCGAACGTCCACTGCTCATGTGAAGTAGTTCTTCTTCTGTCAACCGGGAAATCTTGTGTAAAAACGGCGCGGCCCTTTAAATATAGAGTGAAATCCAATAACTGAGGTATTATGGTCCTGCAACGAAAAATTGACGGTGATAAGGTGATTAGAGAGACTTACTGTATTGTCAAGACACATAAAACATCAATTTGATGATCAAATGGGGAAAAGATTCCGCACGCAGTCGGAGATGTGCTGCCGCGTGACGTAGCTGGGATACTGTAACGATTCAGGATTCAGAATAAGGATTCAGAGGGATTCAGAAGAAGGGTTCAGAAGACGAATGAAGGAAGGAACGGAATAACGGAACATTACGCAACACTCCTTATCAATGGTATCGATTCTGAATCAGAATCAGCTCAAAAAATCAAACAGAAAAACGGAGTAGTAAAAAATGGTCACTGCGGCACACGGCACTGATAACGGACACTCGTCCAGGGAGACAATGGAAAGTTTCGTTTCGAAATTCGAGCATGATGCTAAAAATAGAAACGACGATGCTAAAAGCGGTATCAGACGCGTATCAGATGTTGCTTTTTTGGAGTGTTGATGGACTGCGGAAAGACAATAGATGCGGTGATAAGTGATAAGCAACGATGCAAAAAATGAGTGGAAAAGCGTGGGGAATTTGTAAATCGGAAGAGGAGAGTTGCGGGGGAAACGTGAAAGAGAAACGTGAAGGGATGAAGCTTGGCAATTAGGAAGCGCCGCACACTGTCCGGCCACCCACCGCGTCCTTTTTTGCCGGACGGGCGACTGTGTGAGGGCGGGCGCGTAAGCCGTGGTGTCCTGCAAAAAGTGCAAGTACTCATGTCTCGTTGAAACATGCTGCCGCGCGGCGCCATGCGGCAGACGATCCGCGCGGCACACGCACCGCTCCGCCCATTTCCGTGTGACGTCGAGAGCATACATTGCAGCAAAAAATGCGTGATGCCCGTGGGTTTCATTCTGTCTCCTCGGGCACAGCACATACACATACACACACGAAAGTGACGCGAAAAGCTGCGCAAACAGTTCCTTCCGCGCCCCTCGTCATCGTCGGCCCTGGAAGCGCCGCGTCTACTTCCAGGGCCGCACCGAACAACCGCACCGCCGCACACAGTCACTTTTTATTATTTCGCTTTTATATTCAGCACAAAAAAGCGAAACGACGCGGCCCCGGAGTGATCGAGCGAGAAGTGGAGGGTTTCGAAATATACGTGGAAGAAGTAAGAGAGAGAGAACAGTTCTGGAAGTAAAAGATGCAGGAAAGGTGAGAAAAACACACGCAATATGTGGTTGACTGTGTACATGGAAAAGGGAAGAAGAAGAAGAAAAGCACCGAAATGTATATAGAAGTGTGCCACGTCACATGGCAGGTGTCTCTTCCACGTAAGTTTTGGAACAAAACAAGTTGACGGATGGACAGGCGAGATTCTGTCAAAGTTTTTGGCGGACGGAGACGATTCGAAATTCAGGTCGGGTTGTCTCGAGAAGAGACGCAGCCGCCTGAACAATACGGTCATTTTTGGTCATCTTGACCGTACTCGACACACACTCAAACTGGTATTTTACAGTCAGTGTTATTCTTTTCTTTTTTGGACGGACATGGAACGGGAACGGTCGAACGAAGATGATCTTCCGGTAGGGGTCGAGCCTTCCCCCCTTCCGCCGGGTTCACTAAAACATAAGGATCAAAAAACCAGAAAGTGGCCAGACAGAGCGGGCTCCGCGCGGATCCCTGCGCCCACCCTTCCGCGCGGAAGACCGCACTGTTTGTGTGCACACGTTGCGCAATCGACGTGGACTGGTCATTGGCTTTTGGCGGGTTAAGCGATCGCGCAACCAGCCGCCGGGTGCCAACGAAAGCGACGACGGGATGAGATGAGGCAACGACGATGCATAAACGAAAGGAAAACGCGTCTTGCGCAATAGCGAAAGCTTCTTCTAGAGATCGGCATCTCTCCTCTTATGCATCTCTCTGCCCAGATCAGGTCCGGCGCGCGCCGGTCTCTCTGATGTACTATTGAGAGAACAGGCGGATTACAGTATACCTTATGTGTATGTGTTTGTGGTGGTGGAGGGCTATATCAGCGAAAAACAGTTGTAATTTTCAGTGACGTTTGGTGAAGTGACTAAGAAAGGGCTGAACGAGGATGAAGCTAGAATCAAGGATCCGAAGATCTGTGACATTGGAGAAAGGGACTCTAAATTGGTAAATAGAGAATAGAAGAGCTCAGAGAGAATCAGGAAAGAGGTTTAGCTGCTTCAAGCTGATTCAAGGATCCGGAAGATCTAGAGCAAGCATGGTCCCCCGGATTGTAGGTCAATTGGGGTATGAAGCAAGCAATGTTAAAGCTTGTGCTGAAACTAGGCAAGCTCTGGGATCTAGGGCTTCAAGCTTCTAGAGCTAGTAGAATTGTAGGACTACTGATGCAAAGATCAGGGGAACTTAGGATCATCAGAGCATTGAAGCAGGAAGACTATGTGCATGCAGGAATAGGAAAGGAAAGTCTCACCGAACCGTTGGGGCCAGCCGCGACTGCCGATCAGGAAGGCGTCTCACGTCACCAGGAAAGACTCGGCATCTCATCCGATGGGCAGAGAAAGTGAAGTGAGGATTGGTGAAAAGTGAATGGCGAGGCGAGCGCGCGAAAAAAGCGAAAGGATGCCGATGGGTGGGACGAAGCGACGATACATATCGCGACAGTAACACACGAAGGATTACGCAAGCCATCCCCAACGACGACGGTGGTGAGGCGAAAGTGGCTGGCCACAGGAGGGGAAATCTAGAACTAGATGATGAGGCAACAGCAGCCAGACAGACTGGTCGCCTTCGCCATTCGCATTACGCGACGATCGGAGGAGAGGAAGAGGAAGAAGGTGTGTGTGTGTGTGGACGGACGGCAGGATGAGGGCGAAAGCTGCGGCCCTCCTTTCGATTTCAGCAGTGAGAGTGGAGAGTAAAAGCTGGTGTTTTGGAGGAAGGCGAAATCTCTGAAAGAAAGTACGATTTGGGAAAGCGAGGGGTGGTGAGGTAAGGGAATTGTAGTCAGGGAGAGCACGGGTTTCCGGGACAGAAAGGATCAGAGCGAACGAAGGGAGAAGTATGGAGAGAGGAGTCAAGAGACAATTGGGAGATGGATGATGGGAAGCGAAGATCAGAAGCTCTTAAGGCTACTGAGCTGGAGGATCTTGTGCTGAATATCAGAGCATGAGGATCTTTCGAGATGTTTCAAAGATAGGACCAGGTAGGTCGACCGAGTCAGAAAGGGCTGGGATCATAGAATCTGGATGGTACAGGTAGAATCAGACTCATTGGAAAGTTTGGGAGCTTGATGGAGTCTCAAGAAAGTTTTATTAGGCTTCACGGCTTTTCCCAGCCTTGGCCAGGGTTACGGTAGGTTCTAAAACAAGCTGCACATCAGAAGCTTGGTCATCTCTCCTTATGGTCCTCCAACCTTGAGTTTCACGGCCTCTCCGTCTCATTCTCCCACCGGCCACTACGATTACGCAAGCAAAAGCGCGGCAGTGAAAGTCGGTGCGGATGGATATCAAAGTGAAAGTCGACGTGATTGGAGAATGGTGGTCGATGATGGCGCCCTCCAAAAAAGTGAACGGTGGAGGGATTCGAAATTGGATGACTGGATGCGACGATGCCATCAAGAATTATGACGCGTCGGTTGGCAGCGGGCCAGTTTTGGGAAGCTGATCTGGGCACTGTTCGGGGCAGGTACTGATAAGGAGAGTGTTGACCAAACTCATCGAAGACTTCATAAACACCTTATCAGTGGAAAACTAGGAAGTTCCAGTCTATTCAGTTGTTCTGTATAACCGAACCGAAATCGGATTGTGTCTGCGAAAACAACAAAAACAAACGATGATTTACAAGTGAAAGTGGCCAATGTTTTTTCGGAGACTCGGACTGGTGGCAGACTCAAAATCATGCCCCAAATTGCCGCCACCGGCCATCACATCAATCCACCTCGACCAACCGGTTACTCGTTGCACACGACGGTAACTCAGCGGAGGTCAGCCGTGTTTTGGACATTTCAGACCTCCCGCCCGGTGGAACAAACACACACAACGGAGTGTCCTTTTGTGAGAGAGCTGGCGCCCGCAGCCGTTTTTGTGTTTGGTCTGGAGGAAAAAATCGGGAATGGAATGGAATGGCAGCACAGGAAAAAGCCCGCAGAAACGTCACAAAAAGAAGCGAACGTGGGAGCGGCGGGTAGGGATGGTCTGGCGAAACGAAAAGTTCTGGAAGTTTGAATATCAAAGAGGGACTGTACAAATAGCTTGCAAGCTTTCCGACGTGTTCTGAATGATTTTCAGACTCTTGGAGCAAGAAGTTCTTGGGATCTTTCCCTGATGGGCCATCTGAGCTCTTCAGATTTCCTAGAGCTCTTCTGGAAGCTCTGGATCATCATCCCATCTAGTCCAGAGTCCATAATCGAGAACGACCATCATCGCTTTCGATTTCTGCTTTCGATGGCACTTTCGCTAAGTTTCGCCCGTCACTTTCGCCCGTCGGCTAGTGCTATTACAAATCCATCGGTGTCCACTTGCACTTTCAATTTCCTGCTATTGCATACTGTCTGCCTTGCGCAACAACTAGTTTCGCCGCGTCGACGGCTACAGCGGCGGCCATTTCGAATTTGGCGCGCGGTCTGTTGCAACTTTTTTTCCGCGCGTCGACTTCAGCGAAAGTGAGGATCAGGAAGGGGAAAGTGGGCAGCTTGTACAAGGGGAAAGTGAATGGACGAAAGTGCACGCAATGAGAGAAAGTCCGAATGGGGAAGCGAAAGGACCGGAACGAATCAGCGAAGAGATCAAGGTGGCAAGGGAACAGATCAGACCTCCCTGAATGGCATGGCTTTCAAAGAGAGACTGGGCGAAGCTGGAACTCGCGGCTCTGGGACCTTTTTGTGCTATTTTTGCTGTTGTTGATGTTTTCGGCGCATCATCGGCTCCGCCCCGACTCGTCCCACCCTGATGGGTGTTCGTTCCATTCGGTTCCCATCCCGTCCGTTCTTCTTCTTCTTTCTCTTTTCTTCTTCTCTTCTTTTTTTTCGTTTTTTTCTTCTTTCCACTTTGCCATCCATCACAACACAACAGCGGCGTGTTCAACGACGCCGGCGCCGCCGCCCCGCTGGCCGACGGACACTAACAAAACTATACGAAAACGAGCAGTGAGCAGTGCGGCTCGAGAGAGAGGAAGAGGACCGCCTGAGCCGCAGCAGCACAGCAGTTTTTTTCTGCTTCGCGTGTGCTCGAGCAGCAGCTCCCGCCGCTCTTTTCAGATTGTTGTGTATGCTGTTCTGGAGAAGGAGAAGAAGGAGAAGACGGGCGGCGGAGCCCGGAAAAAAAGAAAGAAAAATAAAATAGTAAAGCAGCAATTGGATAGCCTTCCGAGCCCCCCGCGTCCGGAAAGCGAGAGCATGTGCTGTTTCTCGTGTTTTTTTCCAGACGCCCCTCGGAATATAGTCTGGAAATAGTCAGGGGCAACACGAAAAAACGACGGAGGGGATGAAGTGGCCGACTGGTCATGCGTGGCGAGAGAGGGACGGTTCAAGGACGAGGAGGACAGAATTCGAAACATTTTCGCGACTGGTCAGTTTTGGCAGATGTTGCGGTGAAGTTTCCCGCAAAATTCCGCAAATTGGGGTGAAAAATGAGAGATTCAGAAAAAGAAGTGAGAATTCAGAAGTCGTACTAGTTGCATGGCACATTCCGAAGCAAACGCGTTCTAGGAGGGCAATAGTAAAAAATGCAAAGATGTCGCACTTGAGAGATAACTCGGTTTCCTTCCGAAGAAGAAGACGCCTCTTCTCTCTTTTTCCAACTTTTTCTGACCGCCAGTGAAGAAGAAAAGTACGATTTTCTCAAGTTCTGGGACTCTAACGGAAGAATCGCAAAAGTGCAAATGACCACCCATATCGTGGTCAGTTGTCCTTGTCTGGCCCCTCGCCCCCCCCCCTCCCTCCTCACAATTCCACCCATTTTTCAATTTCACGCCACTGAGAAAGTCTGCGTCTCTTCGTCTCGCACACTCTCTCGCCGGCTACTCGCAACATATCGCGCACCACATTACCCGAATGACTCTTTCTTTGTTCTTCTTATTCTTCTTCGTTGCTCATTTATTCTGGATGAACTAGACAAAATGAAAATGGGCGGAGGAGAATGAAGATTCATGTGGCATTGTGAAGTTGACACGGATCTCCGAGTTGTGTATTCTTTCTTTTGCTTGTAGGTCAAAAGTGCACGAGAGTCTGCGTCTCTCGTCTGAAGTTTCAAAAACAAACGACTGGCCACCAAAGAGTCCCTTCCGGACCCCTCACCCGCCGACCCATGCGCCTATCTCTCGGCTCTCCTGGCTCAGCGAGCATGTTGCTTCTCACTATATACTTTTGATGGGGCGAGCCACGCGATGGGAACAAGGCTCACTTCTTTTTGTGTGTTTGTTGAAGAGGCGGACCACGCCTTCCTTGGCAACTGGTCAGCGGAAGGAGAAAGAAAAAGAAAAAGAAGAAGCAGTAGGAAAGGAGAAGGATGAAGAGGACGGAAATGGGCTGGGGTAGACTATTTTTGGATGGGGATCCATGAAGAAGACAACGGTCATATGGCACAGACCGAGGAAATAGCAGCGAGACTGGACCGGTCAGATTTTCATAATGCACCATACCACCACCGCCCCAACTTTCACTCACTCGTTTTTCATTTTTGCGGTTTAGTGATGTGAATATGTAAAACTGGGGGGAAAGCGAGAGGGAAAAAACTGGAACCACACGGATCAGGTGTTTATCGAACAAGAGTCCGACGGGTTGGCAGAAACGAAAGCGAGAGTGTCGAAGAGTGAGGTAAAAAACTGCGTAGCAACACAGGAAAGTGACCGCGCTTATCGTTATCAGCGGCCCGGGGCTGATGACGACGACTTGAAACAGTTTGAGAGACAGCACAAACACATATTAAAAAAGCACATGGGCAGAGAGGTTTCAGGGTGTTTCAGGCGGCACTGATAAGGTCAGGAGAGAGGGTATGTTCCGGCGGCGAAGAGGGGAGAGGTGACCAGTTGATCGGTGGAGCAGCAGGACTAGGATGAAGTCGGATGGGGTTGGAATATGGTTGGGAAGCTAGGATCAAAGGCTTGGTCTAGAGCAAGAATCAAGTTAAGGATCAAGGTTATATCCCTATCAGTTAGTGATCAAGAACTTGACGGCTATGTTTGAGAATCATTGGAAAAGGGGATCAGACAGAGGTGTGGGCAAGACTTGGAACTAGACTTCAGCTGATCTAGAAGAACAACTTTGATATTAGATCAAGAGCTCAACCCTGAAAATCAAAAAGAATTGGGACTACGGTAGCGGCATCACGTGGCATCGGACTCTCGGAAATGGCCACTGGATGCGGCAGGAGCCTGCGGCACCGGGGGATCCTAGCTCTCTTTTCTTCTCGCATGCTTTTCTTTTTTCTCGTTTCTCTCGTTTTTCCGTTTTTCCGCGTGTGCCCCACCAACCCGATATCATGTTTCGCGATACTATCGTAAACTAAAAATTTGCTGCCCGCAGGCTTCTGGAGGCGTGGAGGCACGAAACGCAAAAACGACTAGAGCGCCGCCGCCGATGAAGATCAAATTTCCAGCGAAAAGAGAAAGAAAACAAACGAAAAAAGAGACGCGAGGGTCAGGAGCCGAGCGGACCACGGACCACTGGATGCGAAGACGGAGGTGTACCCGTTGGCATGAAACAATCTATACGACAACTGGCTCCGTCTGATCAATGGCATCAGGTGTTGGTTTCCGAAAGCGAGCCGGGCATCACCGGGCATTTTTTGCACTTTTTCACGCAGACACGAAGCAACACGACAAAGCGGTCTCTTGTATAGTCGCGGAGGGCCAATTGGAATTTGCTGCATGATGCTTGAAACGTGAGGAGAGGAGCCACAGGGCGACGGGTGACGGCGGACGTCATGACAGCTTTTTTGAAGGGTTCACCGAGAAGATAGAGCAGAAAGCGAGGTTCGAGGTATAGAATGACCGCGGAGGTCGGCTTCAAGCTGACTGAAGTTTGGAGGAAAGCTTGGGTTCAGACTTCAGAAGATTCTGAAGTTCCATAAAGTGGCCAGTCAGGAATAGATTCAACAATCTCAAAATAGATAAAGAAGCCATAGGATCAAGACTTGAATAGGAATTAGAATTAGAGTCCTAGAATTAGAATCAGAATCTTAGAATAGGAGTAATAGGACAATGTGTGGAAGAAGAATACAGTACACCAATGCAAAGAATAGCAGAGTAGCATCGGAACGGGCGGCTCCCAACGCTTTCCAAATCCAATAGTGCTGGCAGAACAGATCGAGGGAACACGCATACACACACACCCAGAACACAACATGTCGTCCTTCTGAGGAGAAGACACGGACGCGAAAAAGATGCAGCAAAGGCGCGGGCTCCGGGCCCCGGCAGAAGACCACCACAAAAAAAGAACGACGCGACAAAAAAACACGGGGTGGGCTCCGGGGGCGCCCCCGGCTGGCCGCCGCTCCGCGTCTTCTCGTCTCTCGTGCTCTCGGCGCTCGGGCGCTGTGCTCGGCCTTCTTTTCGTATAGTTCGCGTTTCTTTTATAACCAATAGGCGCTCTCGCTTCTCGCGCCTGCGTTTGGCGCCCCCGGGGCACTGGTCCCACTCCAGTCCGCCGAGGCGGAAATGCGAAACCAAATGGGGCGAGAGGTGGCCGGTCAGTACTTGTTGATGGGGGAAAAGCTGGGAGCATGTGACCGACTCGACCCGGGACTCGAAAACAGATGCCAGAGGGGACGAACAAACCGCGGAGGCGCCGAGGAACAGCTGATTGGTAAGAATCGAAGGGTCGATCGGAAGGAACTGAGAGATAAGTCATATATGTATTGTGTTTGGCTCGTTCAGAAATGCATAGTATTGTCTAGATGGGAAAGCGTTCAGAGATCGGGAAAGGAACTGGAACGGCTGAAACTAGGTTAAACTCAAAGAAGATCAGGCTGGAGGCTGAAGCCTGGAAAAGCCAGCAAGATGAAGCAAAATGACGCCTAACTAGGTATAGATCCATCAGGTCTTAACACTGGAACGTAAGATCGAGAAAATCTCAGGGTTCAGACTGTTGTCAGTTTCAGCCCCAGTCTCAGTCCACCCTCTTCCTTCCATCCATCACTAATTTTTGCTCTTTCGTTGTTTTGTTTTCGATGGTTCGTCTCCCGGTTGCTCTCGCCGATACGCTTCGCCGTCGTCGCCGCCGCCGCACATTTTTCACTATGGTCATATGTTGTTTTTTGCGTGTGTATGTGTGCTTGCTGTCTGTCTCCTCTTCTGGCCGCCACGGCCGTCCGTCTCCCGGATCAGTTGCCATTCGCTTGTTGTTGTTGTTTTTGGTGCTGTGTTGTGTTTTTTGCAACCCGCTCTCTCCGCTTCCCCCTCTACTATATAGACAACTTTCAGAGGGACCTAACTGCTCAATTTCAATGCCAACAGCCTTCAATTTCCTTCCCAGCAGCAGCACAAAATGCCAGGCTTTTATGGTGTTCGTGGATGTGAAACGGAGCCGTAATGACGTCCGGTGGCTTGACGATGATCCGAGCAGAAGTGACCCAGCAAGCACACACAAACACAAAGAGAAGCAGTGACCTAGCAATCAAAAATGCACGACAATGGCGGGAAGCGCTTTTGCTTTTCGCGTTTTTCTCACCGTTTCCGTTTTCTTTATGGCTCTCCTAGTGACGGACGAAGCCGGCTCATGGCTCGGGACTCATAACCCATTCTCCAGATGCTTGAAGATCTCCCGGATCATCGCCGCGGCTCTCTCTCTTCGCCGATATTTCGTGCATGTGTTTTCGATCAGTTACACATAATACGCACATCGCCGAGCAGCAGCTGTTTCGTCTGCGTCTCACTGATGCCCGTAGTCTCTCGCAAACGTCATGGCTCTTCTCGTTTGACCGCGTTTTTTGTCCATTCCGCCTTCGAAGTTTTCAGAAGTGCTTCGAGGAACACATGAGAGCACGGAGAGCATGTCATGGGAGGGCCGGTGGGATTAGTGAAGCGACCAGTTGAGGATTAGGTGGAGAGGTGAATCACGAGAACTAGATGATCTGGTATGGAGAAAACGAACGCCTAGAAGGAACTGATCTTGGATTAGGCCGTGGATTAGGCCGAAACAGACCGGGAACTTCCGGGCTTCAAGCCTTCTCCAGTCTTCAGAAGGTCTACCGTAATCAAGGTTTAGAAGATCGGGACGTAATGACTCAGTGAGTACAAACCTTCAAAAGACATTCAAGATCTTCCAGGTTCATTGCGCCGAGCAGGAAGAGAAAAGGACAAGCAAATAGCACCGGAAGGTCAGGAATTTGGAAATAGGAACCGGGATTCAGGAATCAGGAATCATGAATGAATCCCCGATCAGATTTGTGTTGGCACTAGTCAAATTCTAATTAGCTACTCTATTAGTTTACTATTCGTTCTACTATTTCAATCGAAATGTATAGTTTTCGAATGATTTAGAATGAAGGCAAAGAACAATGGGGATTACGGTAGGTTGATCTAGAATCTAGGAAACCAGCAAAGATCCGGGGAATTCTGAAGATCCAGAGGATCAAGTGGACCAAAGAAGGTGTTGACCTGGCCGCAAAGGTGCCAAAAATTGGGGGTGCCCGGCCGGACCCTCGCAGCCGCCCGTCAACACACGAAGACTCCCGAAACTGCTGTCATGTTATGTGCGGTGTGCATTTTCGTTTATTCTCTCGTTTTTTCTGTCCGCCGCTCTCTTCGTCTCGCCACGACTGGCAACTGCCACTGGTCTCTCCGACCCGTCTGAGTCTCTCCATCGTCTTCCAGTTTCGGCCATTGGCCTCTCAACTCGACCACTTTTTAAGGCACGGCGACATTGGCGACGACGCAGATTCGGAAGAAGGAGGGGGAGGAAGAGGAGATGGACTAAGATGGGAAGTAGTCGACCAGCTGGATGGACACTCTCGGCCGAAATGATGAAAACGAGGCAGTGCGTCAGCTGATTGTCGAGTGGAGGGGCACTGGCGGCCTGGAGGAGATGGGCCAGCAAAAAAGAATGGCATAATAAAAAGAAGGAAGTGGACGGACGCAAGCTTTCTCTTCTGGAGATTTTCAGATTCCGGAAGAGATTGACCCGAAAAGCACAACTTCCGTGGTCATCCGCGTGATACGAGATTAATCGGGCACTCGGCTCTTGACGCCTACTATACGAATTTGGTGTCCGGCTGATTGGCATTTGTAAAGGTGCCAATTAGAGGTCAGAAGAGATATCAAAACAGAGTTTCCGAGTTGCGAGAGGGATATGGTAGCTTAGCAAGTGAACTAATCTTCGTCCCCAACTATCGCCTACATGAATGAATTGGAACACCCTTCCTAGGAGCGCTGTATTGGACTCTGAATCGTTTATTATTGAGGCAGGAAACCGTCGCGCGACGGGAGAAAACCTCCTCTGAGTCCAAAAGTAACTGGGCGCCAAAATAGGGAAAAAACAATAGATTGAGTTCAATTAGTTCCAGAAGTCAGTGGCGAATCCCATTGTGCAGTGACGTCCCATTCGATTGGTGCAGTCGATGAAGCCCAATCCACTTAACAGAGATGTGTAGTACTGGTAGCAGTTGAAAGTGTCTGGAACAAGTGATAAACCGAAAATGAGACGGTAACAACTCCTCACTCATAGAAGCAACAGCTAAACAAAGACACTCCACTGCTCTTGATTGAACTGCCCACAACTTCCGGAGACCCGACACAGTTGGAGTAGGTGCTGGAGACACGGTGGAGTTCTGAAACGAAAAGATATAAAATGAAAAAGTTCAGTTTTCCACTCACAGATGGCCCAGACAAATCCGCCACAGTCTCTCCAAATCAATCCAATCCCGTGTCATGTTGATCAGAAGACGAAGATGCTCCTGGAAGATCTTCAGACGTCGTGTCCGCGGGAACTGAAAAAAGAGGATAAATTGTCAGGTTTTGTGAAGAATCCGAGTTCACCTGTGCTCCATGTGCAAAGTTCATTCGTGTTTCTTACTTGAAAAACTTCTAGTCGTTCGTTGAGGCTCGGCTTCGTTTCGAATAAGGGGAGGAGTGAGACGGATCGACCAAATTCACTAGTTCGTCACGTGCCATTCAAGGAAAAGTCTCGGTCAGGGGCTCAACTGGGAAACAGCACAACGACGATTGCAGGTGAGAATCAGTTCCACCCGGTTTCTCTCGCGCCAACCAAATGGAAGGCTAGGTTTTTGAGAGTTTCTTCATAGAGAAGACTTAGAGCAGCTCGATCCTTTCCGAGCCATTCAAGGAAAAGTCTCGGTCAGGGGCTCAACTGGGAAACATCACAACGACGATTGCAGATGAGAATCAGTTCCACCCGGTTTCTCTCGCGCCAACCAAATGGAAGGCTAGGTTTTTGAGAGTTTCTTCATAGAGAAGACTTAGAGCAGCTCGATCCTTTCCGAGCCATTCAAGGAAAAGTCTCGGTCAGGGGCTCAACTGGGAAACAGAACAACGACGATTTCAGATGAGAATCAGTTCCACCCGGTTTCTCTCGCGCCAACCAAATGGAAGGCTAGGTTTTTGAGAGTTTCTTCATAGAGAAGACTTAGAGCAGCTCGATCCTTTCCGAGCCATTCAAGGAAAAGTCTCGGTCAGGGGCTCAACTGGGAAACATCACAACGACGATTGCAGAAAAACTCACTCCTCCTCCTTGGCTTCCTTCTTCATTCCTCCTCCTGCTTTCAGTCCATTCAATCCTTGGTTTCATCCACGGCTCGTCCTTGTCGTTCCCATGCGTTTGTAATCCTTGTTCTTGCTGCCAGTTGTTGTGTTGAGTCGAGTTGAAGTGAAGTCTTGTCGGCAAGGTGCTGAAAAGAAGACGTAAAGTTTTGAAGAAAGAACACGAGGATTGTTCGTCTTGGCGCTACACATCCCATTTGCTCACCTCTTTGTGAATCCGTCGAACAAATCATAAGAGGCAGTTAATTGAGTAATGATCAGTTTTTGATAGTCTCTTTACGTGGTTGTGAATGTCACGAACAAAGCATAGTTTATGACAAATATATTTGAAAGTTCCACGTGAGACTTCGAATTGATCGAATAGAATCGAGTTGCAAGTAAAAAAACCATTTATTTCTCAAACAATAGAATCATTCATTATCCTATAAAAAAAAAGAACGAAGAAACCGAGTAGAAGTAGAAGAAAGCGTGTACTGAAAAAGTACATCTACTGCCAGAAATCTCGAGTCACTGGTGGGACGAACTTGTGGGAAACTGTCAGGATCCGAAGTTGGCCTGGCTTTGACAGCTTCTGGAACGAGGCTCTGAGCAAGGGCTTCAGATCTTCCATTTGGCAGAGGTCTTGAAGTCCGAGGATCACGGGTGGCTGGCCGGCTGCGTTGATAAGTTGAATGCCCTTGGGAGTGAACAACTTGCGGGCTCCAGCTTTGACCGGGAAGGATCTGGAAAATAGTTTTGGATGAATGTCATGGGCAGTTTTGAATACCTAAAGACGAAATGGAGAAGAGTGGCAATGGCACTCTCGGTTTGGTCAGAGAACTGGGCCAAGTAGATGTACTTGGACTTCTGAAATGTGATGGCTGTAGAGAGAGTTTTGCTCCAATTTGTGTCTTACCATCACTCCGAAATGTTTCACGTTGGTCTGCTCCGACGATTCCGCGTAGGTGACACTGTTCACAAGGCTTTCAACATAATGTTGGAACTCAGAGCATGTCACTTTGAAGCCAACATTGAAAGAAGTCGCTCCACTGTGTTGAGACGAGATTCCAAGGGACGGGATGATGTTTCTGGCGGTGGCACCGACAAGTCTGAATATAATTAAGTTTTTCTATGTTTTCCACATTTTGTTCAAATATTTAAATTATTTTTCCAATTTTTTGTCTTTTCCGACTTAAAAGTCCCAATTCCAGAACATCTTTTTTGTGAGAGCTCAACGGCCGTGGCCTAGACTTCTTGTGTGTACTCCTCTCGGACAACTGTTTTTTTTAGTGAATTCCTCGTTTGCTACGTTAGTTTTTCCTTTTTTTCGAGTTTTTCTTGTCTATTTGTTGAAAAAAGTTCACATTTCAGTTCTCGCGAACGTTTCCAACAAGGACAAATCAACACAACAGCACCAAGGCTGTCGCCTGGCCGAGAGCGAATTGATAAGTTGTTTTATTGTATAAAATCTTCGAAATTAGACTCTGATGTAATGTGCCGACATTACTCTCTTCTAAATTTTCCTTTTCAGCGAAAAATAATCTCTTCTTAAAGAAAAATAAACAAAATTTGAGAAAAAAAAGCATCACAAATTTCCGCAAAATAGTATAAACTTCAGTTTTTGTAACATCAAAGAGATTAATGTCGGCACAAACAGTTCAAAATTTTTTTGGCATTTTTGCTTAATAAAGTCAAAAACCATATAAAATACTCGATTCTTTGATGAAAAAGCGCATGATCATACCCGAGATTCTGAAGCAAAATATGAAGCGACTTTCTGTCCAACTTCTTGAAATTGTCCACAGCCGAGTTGAAAATGTAGAAGGTATCACGGGAAAACAGCTGGCTGTCCTGAAAAAAGTTAGCCCCGGGTAGTTTGTGATAAGATGTGTGCTCACGGCCTTCGGTGCAGCTGTGACAGGGGTCCTTCTCTTGCGTGGGACTTTTGCAGAATCCTGGGGCGATCCCCTTTTCAAAGCAGTCGAAGTGGTGGGATTCTGAAGAGAAAGGTAAGTTGAATGAATCAGGACACCGCCTAGAGATCCAAATTTTAGAAATCTTCTCACATCAGCCGCCAACTCAGGGATTCTGAGATTGGAGATTTGGGTGGAGCCAGATGATGGAATGGCCATTTGAGCTGAAGGATTCGGAAGAGGCGGAGTCGGACAAAGGATTGGCAGAGGAACGATGGGAACACGTGGAGCAGATGCCTCTTGGGACATGGGGGAGAGCGAAAGCTGAAGATAGTTGAGGTGAGTTCCATTTAGTTGCGTTTTTCATTTAAAAAAACAAACTTACAGCTGTGCGCATGTCCATCGATTGACACGGTTCCATATGTTCAACCAACGTGTTCGCTGCGTCGACGACATCAGTCTCGGATTCAGACCAAGTACTGGCTAAGCATTCGTCATCATTCGAAGCCAAAATGGAGAGATTCGAGGATGAAACGGATTTGGTGGAAAGCACATCCAGAGCGAGCGGTACTGGAACAGCCTCGCCGAAGAATGTGTTGAAGGCAGTCGCATTGTCGTGGGCGTCACCAGAAGCATCGGATAAGGATGACAATGAAGCAACAACATTGGCTCTCGGACGGGATGAATCGGACGAAGGTTGCTGAGCAGCTGCTGTGCTATCAACCTCAAATGCATCCGCAGCGGTCGGATTAGGACTGAGTGGCGCAAGTATGGAGAAGCGACGACGGGGTGCAGTGGACGATCGGATGGGCGATTCGGAACGTGAAGGCGAGGATGATGATTGAGCAGAATGGCTTCTGGAGGACATGGAAGGATTTCGATGAACGGCCTCGTCTTCCAGATCATCTCCTCGCTCAAGAAGTTGAAAAGGAGTGGTCGGAGAGATTGGACTGGTGGATTTTCCGTCTTCTGAGATGATGTCGTTGATGTGGAGTGGAGGAGAACGATCTTCATCTTCGTCGAACGGCCTAGAAAACAGTGGGTGAACAAGAACGACGAAGGAACAACTCACGGCTGATCCTCGACTTCAAATCCCCGCTGCTTCCGATGCTCGTCAGCAAGAATGTTCAGGAGGACCCCGCAAAGTTGCTTTGGAGTCGGATTTCTGAAAAGAGAAATAGACGTAGGTTCCGGGAAATCGGTAAGCTCACTGTTCCAGTGTGAAGACATCTGGCTGCCAGTCGTCCTTCTGCTGCTCCTCTGTCACCATTGCCTTCTTCTTCTTCTTCTTCGGATGCAGTTTCGGCTGGAGATCCTCTGATGCGAAGAAGTCGGTACGACGATCGATCTCCAGAGCCAAGACACGAGGAATTCTGAAGGTAAGTGTGGAACATTTGAAAGTTACAGAATAGGCACGGACGTCAGCGATCGAATCGGAGCATTCGACTTGGTGTCTGCCCACTCGGCAAGAACACGAGAAGCGACGGCCAGAAGAGTCTTCGGAAGATGGTCGTCCGGTTGGTCACGTTTTCTAGAGCTTTTTCTCAACGTCGACATAATGATTCTACTGAAAATCGAAGGAAAACAGTGAGATGAAGGTGCATATAGAGAAAAATCGATAAGAAAGACGGAAATTTCAACAAACAGCTAAAAAACAATAAATTTCAACGTGGATTTTGTCCAAACCGCCCATCTCTTTCGATTTCCACATGTGACGTCAATTTCACGTGAAAAATTGGGAAAAGAGGGTGGGGTTGATTAATTTTTCTCGTTCCAGTCATCGCTTTTCCGAATCAATTCAACAATCAAACTTCTCCTTCTATCGCTCTGACAAAGTCTCCAATCCCCGTTATTCCTCCATTCATGGATGGTGAAAGTATGCTCCGCTGAACTCCGAGCTGAAAAATCCATTGGCACCGCCCCAGAACTCCTGTTCCCGAGGAAGGGAACAGATAGACAGATAATCACCAGAATCCTCGAGGTCACTTTTCAAGTTTTGGTTCCAAGTTCTCGAACGGTGCCATCCGATTTGCGATGAATGAGTTCAGCAGAGCGTATTTCACTAACCCATCCTGTCTTTCTAATAAAACATTCCCTTCGTCTGCACATTGAGATTATTCATGGATATTTGCACATATTCGCCTCTTTTCTCACAAGTTCAAATGCGCCCCATTGGACTGACAACTTTTGTGAATAAAAAACCAGTTGGTTGTCCAGTGGAGCATATTTCCAGGTGTTCGAATCGTTTGCTTTCGTCAACTTTTCGGTTCAAACCTAATAGAGACACCATAATTTTCTCTCTTTTTCTCCAACTTCACTCTTTTGGATTTTTGAAGGGATCTCTTCTCCTACTCATCTTTAGTGGAAATTAGTTTTTTAACGGCGTTTCGAGAGGAAATACTGGAAAAATACGACAGAAAACAGATTGCGATAATATATTTTATTCATTTGAATATGAATGCTTTTCGAGTTCTTTTCAGAGTTCCTAACTGACGTCTTCAGAAGATGTTGCTGGTTGTGTTCGTAGGATGTTTGGATTGTCGTTTCCGTCGTGGTCCGTGGTCCTTCCGTGTTGATTTTCTTCGAGGGTCTTCACACGTCGTTGATGTCGTTGATGCAGCATGACTCGAACCCAACCCAAGTAGCTAACCGAAATGGCTTCATGACATTTGTGAAGAGCTCCCAGAGAAGATAGAAAATGAAAAAGTTCAGTTTTCCACTCACAGATGGCCCAGACAAATCCGCCACAGTCTCTCCAAATCAATCCAATCCCGTGTCATGTTGATCAGAAGACGAAGATGCTCCTGGAAGATCTTCAGACGTCGTGTCCGCGGGAACTGAAATAAGAGGATGAATTGTCAGGTTTTGTGAAGAATCCGAGTTCACCTGTGCTCCATGTGCAAAGTTCATTCGTGTTTCTTACTTGAAAAACTTCTAGTCGTTCGTTGAGGCTCGGCTTCGTTTCGAATAAGGGGAGGGGTGAGACGGATGGACCAAATTCACTACTTCGTCACGTACCAAGCAATTGGAAAGCTCAATCAGGAAGTTCCACTGGGGATCCTGATCAGCCCAATCTTCACGTGCCAATCAATTGAAAGCCTCGTTCAGGGGACCCAACTGGGAAAGAGCACGATGAGTTGAAGTCAAGTCTTGTCGGCAAGGCGCTAAAAAGAAGATGTAAAGTTTTGAAGAACAAACACGGGAACTGTTCATCTTGGCCTTACACCTCCCATGAAACTTCGAATTGATCGATTCGAATAGGGTTGCAATTAAGAAAACCATTTATTTATCAAACAATGGAATCATTTATTATCCATAGAAAAAGAACAAAGAAACCGAGTAGAAGTAGAAGAAAACGTGCACTGAACAAGTACATCTACTGCCAGAAATCTCGAGTCACTGGTGGGACGAACTTGTGGGAAACTGTCAGGATCCGAAGTTGGCCTGGCTTTGACAGCTTCTGGAACGAGGCTCTGAGCAAGGGCTTCAGATCTTCCATTTGGCAGAGGTCTTGAAGTCCGAGGATCACGGGTGGCTGGCCGGCTGCGTTGATAAGTTGAATGCCCTTGGGAGTGAACAACTTGCGGGCTCCAGCTTTGACCGGGAAGGATCTGGAAAATAGTTTTGGATGAATGTCATGGGCAGTTTTGAATACCTAAAGACGAAATGGAGAAGAGTGGCAATGGCACTCTCGGTTTGGTCAGAGAACTGGGCCAAGTAGATGTACTTGGACTTCTGAAATGTGATGGCTGTAGAGAGAGTTTTGCTCCAATTTGTGTCTTACCATCACTCCGAAATGTTTCACGTTGGTCTGCTCCGACGATTCCGCGTAGGTGACACTGTTCACAAGGCTTTCAACATAATGTTGGAACTCAGAGCATGTCACTTTGAAGCCAACATTGAAAGAAGTCGCTCCACTGTGTTGAGACGAGATTCCAAGGGACGGGATGATGTTTCTGGCGGTGGCACCGACAAGTCTGAATATAATTAAGTTTTTCTATGTTTTCCACATTTTGTTCAAATATTTAAATTATTTTTCCAATTTTTTGTCTTTTCCGACTTAAAAGTCCCAATTCCAGAACATCTTTTTTGTGAGAGCTCAACGGCCGTGGCCTAGACTTCTTGTGTGTACTCCTCTCGGACAACTGTTTTTTTTTAGTGAATTCCTCGTTTGTTACGTTAGTTTTTCCTTTTTTTCGAGTTTTTCTTGTCTATTTGTTGAAAAAAGTTCACATTTCAGTTCTCGCAAACGTTTCCAACAAGGACAAATCAACACAACAGCACCAAGGCTGTCGCGACAACCTGGCCGAGAGCGAATTGATAAGTTGTTTTATTGTACAAAGTTTTCGAAATTAGACTCTGATGTAATGTGCCGACATTACTCTATTTTTGAATTTTCACTTTCAGCTAAAAATAACAGAAACTTGAAAAAAGTAAAGAAAAATACATAAAAATCAGTAAAAAAGCATCACAAATTTCCGCAAAATAGTATAAACTTCAGTTTTTGTAACATCAAAAAGATTAATGTTGGCACAAACAGTATTTAAAAACTTTTGTTCCGCATTTTTGCTCAATAAAGTCAAAAACCATCTAAATTACTCGATTCTTTGATGAAAAAGCGCATAATCGTACCGAGGTTCTGAATCAATACAAGAAGCGACTCTGTGTCCAACTTCTTTGAATTGCCGACAGCCGAGTTGAAAATGTAGAAGGTATCACGGGAAAACAGCTGGCTGTCCTGAAAAAAGTTAACCCCGGGTAGTTTTTGATAAGATGTGTGCTCACGGGCTTCGGTGCAGCGGTGACAGGGGTCCTTCTCTTGCGCGGGACTTTTGCAGATTCCTGGGGCAATCCCCTTTTCAAAGAAGTCGAAATAGTGGAATTCTGAAGAGTAAGTGAATGAATCACGAAACCGCCTAGTAATGCTAATTTCAGAAATCTTCTTACATCAGCCGCCAACTCAGGGATTATGGGATTGAAGATTTGGGTGGAGCCGGATGATGGAGAAAGATTCGGAAGAGACGGAGTCGGACAAAGGATTGGGAGAGGAACAATGGGAACACGTGGAGCGGATTTCTCACTGGAATCTTTGCATTCGTCATCATACGCAGCAAAAATCGAAAGATCCGAGGAAGTCGCATTGTCGTGGAAGTTACCAGAACCAACGGATGACGATGACAAAGAAGCAACAGCATTGCCTCTTGGACTTGATGAGTCGGACGAAGGTTTCGGAGCAGCTGCTGTGCTATCAACCTCAAAGGCATCCGCAGCGGTCGGATTTGGATTGAGTGGCGCAAGGATGGAGAAGCGACGACGGGGTGCAGTGGATGATTGGATGGGCGATTCGGAACGTGGACTGGTGGATCGTCCGTCTTCTGAGATGATGTCGCTGATGTGGAGTGGAGGAGAACGGTCTTCATCTTCGTCGAACGGCCTAGAAAACAGTGGATGAACAAGAACGACGAAGGAACAACTAACGGCTGATCCTCGACTTCAAATCCCTGCTGCTTCCGATGCTCGTCAGCCAGAATGTTCCGAAGAACCCCACAAAGTTGCTTCGGAGTCGGATTTCTGAAGAGAGAAATTGACGTAGGTTCTGGAAAATAGGTAATCTCACTGTTCCAGAGCGAAGAACTCTGGCTGCCAGTCGTCCTTCGGTGGCTCCTCCGTTACCATCGCCTTCTTCGGATGCAGTTTCGGCTGGAGATCCTCTGATGCGAAGAAGTCGGTACGACGATCGATCTCCAGAGCCAAGACACGAGGAATTCTGAAGGTAAGTGTGGAACATTTGAAAGTTACAGAATAGGCACGGACGTCAGCGATCGAATCGGAGCATTCGACTTGGTATCTGCCCACTTGGCGAGAACGCAAGAAGCGGCAGCCAGAAGAGTCTTCGGAAGATGGTCGTCCGGTTGGTGACATTTTTCGGGGCTTTCTCTCAACGTCGACATCATGACCCTACTGAAAATCGAAGGAAAACGATGAGATTTAGGTAAATATAGAGAAAATCCGATAAAACAAGACGGAAATTTTGACAAACAGCCAAAAAAAAAGAATGTTCGACGTGGATTTTGTCCAAACCGCCCATCCTTTTCGATTTCCACATGTCCAATTTCACGTGAAAAATTGGGACAAGGGGGTGGGGTTTACTAATTTTTCTCGTTTCAGCCATCGCTTTTCCGATTCAGTTCGACAATCGAACTTCTGCTTCCATCGCTTTGACAAAGTCTCCTCCTCCAATCCCTGTTATTCCTCCATTTCTGGATAGTGAAAGTATGCTCCGCTGAACTCCGAGCTGATAAATTCATTGGCACCGCCCCAGAACTCCTGTTCCCGAGAATGGGAACAGATAGGCGAAGAATCACCGAATTCCTAGAGAACACCTTTAAACTTTTGATTCCGAGTTCTGGATCGGGGCCTTCGGATTCGCGATGAAAAAGTTCAGAAGAGCGTATTTTTCTATCCCATTTGGTCCTCGAACTCTGGAAACGAGGTCCTTTCATCTTCATCGAGGTGTTTCACAGACATTTGCAGATATTCAACTATTTCTTGCATCTTCAAGTATAAAAATGCAAACGCATCCATTGGACTAAATAAAAAACCAGTTGGTTGTCCAAGAGTGCACCTTTGCGTAGTTGTTTTGACATTTTCTCCAATTTGCCAACTCTTCCCTGCAAACAGAAACTAGGATTGTTCCCATTTTCCCCCTCAATTTTTCTCCATTTCGAACCGAATCCTCCTCTTTCCCTGCTCCGCATCTGCTCACTTCGCGAAGTGTTTGCGTCGTACTTCAGGTTCAGATTCCAGAAACGCCTCTTCATAGATGTTTGATTGCTTTTTCGAGCACTTGAACCCCGATGTGATAAGCGGATTCTAAGTTAGAAAACGTTCCGGCGAAAAGAAGACAGAGAAGCAAAAATTAGATTAGTAGGAAATTATGTTCAAATCAACAGAGAAATATTATTAGGCAGTATATTTATTTTCGAAGAATGTTAATGCTTTGTAGAGAGTTCAGTAGTCGTCGTGATAACCAGATGTTGCAGAACTTCATCGTAGTAGATCCCTCGAGTTGATTTGATTCTTCTTCGAGTAGTCGCTTCGGTGGGGGCAGAACGAAGAACTCCCGAAGTCATAGCTTTATGTGAGACTCCATCTGAAGCGTCACAGCCATTCCGT
>LR539395.1:0-58892 GCA_900536315.3 Caenorhabditis becei
GGTAAGGTGCCTCATGGCGAACCACTACTACATTCCGTTCCCGTCCCTCTCCACGGCCAGGTCTCTCCGAATCCCTTCCCCACAACCATTAAACCCATCTTCTTCTCCCTCAACCCCTTCCCCACATACACATAAAAAGGAGAAAAAAAGAAGTGATTGTCTCGATGCTGATCTGATGCTGTTTGGCTGACAACCCGTTCCCCTCACAAAACTTGCATAATTTTTAATTCGGAATGGAAACTCGAAACAGGAAGAAATTGCATACTGGATCCAAGCTCGCAAGATTCTCCCACAGATTTCAAAAAGTTTTCTCTCTCAAATCTATTTTCCCAGCTCACTGTTCCCAACTTTGAGCGGTCCTCCATTCGGCTCGTCAGACGTCTTCTTTTTCTTCACGAATCCTGTTGCTGTCAGTCTGAAAACAGACTTTCGGTTACTATCCGAGTCCCTGAATTGCTTACGTCTTCCAAAACCAGCAAATCTTGTGATTTCCGCCTGCCACGGAGGGAGAAGTTTCGAGAAATGAAGACTTTTTTATCGGAACTTCGTGTCTTCACGTGTCTTCACGGGATTCACGCGAGTCCTAATTTATCAATTCTTTATCAGTTTTCTCGTATTCTCGCTATCTCACGATCCCTCCAACTTCACTTTGAACATCACTTATCACTGATAAGCTACCCTAGTGGCCTTGGAACATGTTTTCGAATTTCTGTATTGTTTTTTAATTGAAAAAGAGAATTTAATTTCTTTTTAATGTTTTCAGAGTTCTCTGACATTTTTTCTAGAAATTGAAGAAAAAAACGAAAAAATATATATAAAAAAAATTTCGAGTTTTCTGAAATCTTGAAAATAAATTTTCAGGCTCTAAAAAAATGTAGTCAATTTTCCAAAATTAAAAACATTTTCAAAAAGTCCAGTGGCTGAAAAAAACTCTTCAATTTTCTGTAATTTTTTGAAAAATTCCAGATTTTTTCAGATTTGTTCAAATTCTTCTGAATTTTTTTCTGAAAATCGAAAATTGAAAAAAAAAGAAATTTCTATTCAAATTTTTATTATAAGTCCGCAACCCCATCCACTATAAATTGTCCGAATGAATAATTTGAGATATCCTTATCAGTTCCCGCCATTCGGTTCCGCCGCCGTGGTCCGGACGGTTTCTGGTTCAGGGGTCTTCTGAGAAATTGGAGTTCCCATGGCTTCAAAGACTTCGATTGCGAGTTGTGACAACGCGGAAATCGAGTGAATCAGTGCCAGAAGGGAGAAGAAAAGGTGGTTGGTGACAGTGAAGAACACCACGATTCCCGAGATTGTAGGCGTCAGAAGGAGCAGAAGGGCCTTGTTGCGGACTTCTGAATCTGCCGACGAGACCTTCTTGACTTCCAATCGATTATCGATTGATAAGAAGAGATTGTGGGCGGAGACTGTGGTGGAGGCGATGAGGAAGATGAGGTGGATGAGTTTGGCAAAGAGGGACGAGTTGTCGAGCCAGTTGAATAGGACCAAGAGGAGCTGGAAATATGATTATTTGATAAAAGATTCATCTAAAAGATTTATCAAGTGCGGAAAAAAGGATTTTTTGAAAAAAAATTGAAAAATGTTGAAAAAATTTTTTTGAAAATTTTTTAATCTTTCTAGAAATTTCACCAAAAATATTATTGTTCATTATCGATTTTTTTCCCAGATTTTCACAGATTTTCTGAAAATTTGGGGAAGCGATTTTTTCAATTTTTCAATTTTTTTCAGATTTTTTGAAATTTTAGAAATTTGAAAAAAAAATTTTAAAAATTTTTTCGTATTTTTTTCAATTTTTCCAAAAAAAATATCACAAGGGAATGTTTTTAGGTCACCAACTTGGAAAAATCTGAAAAAATTCTCAAAAATCCTATAAATCGCCCTGATCATGCCCAAATTTTTTTGGAGTCGGATGGCCACTCTTGACCTAGTTCTGATGGCTGAAAAGGTTTTTCAGTACTGAAATTTAGCACTGATTTCACGCGAAAAATGAAAAAATGAAAAAAATTGATTTTAGCACTGGTTTTTTCAGTACTGAAAAGCACTGTCAGCCATCAGAACTAGGTCAAGAGTGGCCATCCGACTCCAAAAAAATTTGAGCATGATCAGGGATTTATAGGATTTTTGAGAATTTTTTCAGAAATTTCCAAGTTGGTGACCTAAAAACATTCCCTTGTCAGAAAATTGTGTTATCACCACTGATAATTCATTTTTCGTGATTTCCCCAAATTTTCTGAAAATTATTCCAATTTACCTCAATTGAAGAGCAAAAAATCACTATTCCCCTCGTCGTCGCCACATATCTCTCGAAATTGTAGGCCTTCACAATCGAGTCCATCTCTTGGGAATAAATTGATTTTTTGCTTTCTTTTTATCAGATCTTATCAGTTTGATCGGCCTTTTTACGAAAAAAAATAATTTCACGATAAAATTTTTTTTTTCGCGTGAAAATTTTTCTGGAAAATCCTCTCGAAAAGAAAACCAAAAAAAATCCAACTTTTCACGTGAACTAAATTTACGTGACAACGTGGAGATGCAGCTCCACGTGTACCCTAGGACCCTGTGATAAGGCCAATTCTGATAATCTGATAAAGCCCCGACACTCTGGATTCTGGAATTTTCCGAAACTGAATGAGGTAAATTTGAATTTTTGTTTTTTTTCAAAAAAAAATTTCATAAAAATCAATAAATTGGAATTTGAAAAAAATATTTTCAACATCCCAAAAAAAATTTTGAAAAATTTCTGAAAAAAATTTTTTTTTCCTTTTTTTTTCAAAATTTTCCAATTTTTCCAGAAAATCGATTTTACCTAGTTTTTCTCAACTTCCATTGAAATTCTCCTGATTCTCCTATTTTTCCAGCGATTTCAAAACATATCCTCAAGAGGCGGCGGAAGTCCGTCAACTCGTCGATCGCCGTCGTCACTTTCTCAATTTGATCTACTCTATGGCCATTTTGGCGGTTAGTCCAATGGAGCGCACTTGCACTTCCAAGTTTCCCATTTTCCAGGCTTTCCAACTGTGCACTTCCATCGGATGGTACGCTTACATCAACGAGGCCTACTATCATTTAATCGATAACACGGAACATTTCATGCATATGATTGGGCTGTTCGGACAGTTTTTGGCTGTTTGTCTGTTGTATATTGCGATTTATGTGAGACGCAATGGTGGGTCTAGAGCTCCATAATCTCAAAAATTCAAAAAAATTGAAAATCCCTAAATTTTGAGAATTGTGAAATTTTCATGTTTTTCACCGATTTTTTTCGCCATTTCAAAAAATTTTTCCAAAATTTTGACCGACTAAAGATTTGTTTTTTAAAGCTTTTTCTATCTGAAAAAATTTATTTCAAAGCCAGAAAAAATATTCTGAATTGGTAGAGATCAAACCAAAATTTGTAAAAAATTCTAGTTTCTACCCATTTTTCAACGTTTTTTTTCTCCATTACATGAAATTTTTCAAACATTTTAACCAACTGAAAACTTGTTTTTTGAGTCTTTGGCTATCCAAAAAAATTTATTTCAACCCCAAAAAAATTTGTCTTCCAGCCCTAATGGTGTTCCTAATCCTATTCTACTTCGCGGCGGCGTCCATAAAACTTCTGCAAATCTCGTCGTTCTACCCGGACCTGAAACTCCGTCACAAATTCTCCCCGTTGACCCGCCATTCGGAATACGATTCAATCAGTCTGATCTACGATTCTGTCATTTTCTTCAGCTCCATGATAAACACTGTTATCAGTATGACTGCCGTGTGGCACTTCACTCCGTTGGTGATTGTGAAGATGGATTGGAAGAATGTGAGGAAAGAAGTGACGAAGAGCGTCGAGAAGTCGATTGGAAATAAGAGGTTGGGTTCCTTATCACCTTATCACCTAGCCCCTTATCAACTGATCTTTGCAGTGCCAGATGCCGAGTGTTCAGCTCCAGAAGCGATGATCTCATGACAGCCAGCGAATCGGTCTCTAAGCAAAGTTACAAGGGGGTGAGCCTCTTTTCTTATCACTGATAACTCTTATCACCTTCCAGACAGTCACTAGAAAACGTTCGACCCGAGCCGTTATCACTGATGACGCAAAAGTCGAGGTGATCAACTCGAAGCACAATTTGAACGACGGTGGAGCTTATAAGGATGGGAAGAAGACACAGGAGAGTCTGATGTTCAAGGGGAAGTACGGTGATAAGTGATGTGAACTGATAAAAACATTTATCAATGCCCTCAATAAAGATTTGTCCGTGAACTTCCTCGTCTCTAGAGTCCCTTATCACTATCCCTCCGTCCTTATCACTTCTTTTTCCAAATGGCTCTCCGAGGATGGTCGGATCTTCCAGTGGAAATGCGACATGAAGTCATCAAGAAGCTCAACTGGGCGGATAGGTTCTTATCAGTGATAATGATAACGAAAAATCTTATCACCAACTTTCAGGAACTCTCTTCGAAATGTGTCGAAATTCGATCGTCTGATAGTCGACTCGGTGAAGCAAACAGTGAAAGTAGTTCGAGTTCTCGATTGGAACCATTCTTGCCAAAGTCACATTTTCGTATTTCTCGGAGTCGGGGATTACATCAAGATTCGGATAAAATCAGAAACAGTGAACGGTCCGATCGAAATGATCACTGACAGATCTAAATCGGACAAAAGGGAAATCATTCGGGAGACGTTTCCGGAGACGCATCGGATCAAGTTCCTTGCTGACGTCATTCGTGATCTGTTCGCCCACAAGAATACCTTTATTGAAGTTTTCGAGTTGGACATGGATTTGAAAGGATACTGTAAGCAGATGTTGGGCTATTTGAAGGAAGGCGACGAGAAGATGAACATCGGAGTGTTTCGCTACGAGGGAGACAACTCTCTCGATGGATGCGCTGTGGTCCAGAGAGCTCAGAAGGATTTCTCTCGTCGATGGAATTCTGCGGATTACGACCATCCGTACAGTTGCTCCTAGTTCGTGAACACTTTTTTCAATTAGTTCTGGGTTCAATTCCACTTTACAAGGATTGGTGATCAAATTGGAAAATTCTCAAAAATCCTATAAATCGTCCTGATCATGCCCAATTTTTTCTAGAATATACTCGCCACTCCTGATCTGAATATGGCGACCTACTCTTTTCAAATTTGCCCGAAAATTCTGGAAAAATATACAATATTTAGGTCAGGAGTGGCGAGTATATTCTGCAAAAATTTGAGCGTGATCAGGACGATTTATAGGATTTTTGAGAATTTTTTGAGCATTTTCCAATTCGATCACCTTCACTTGTTTGTGAAAATACATTTTGAAACATGCTGGATTTTGGGGAAACAAATATTGTTACAGTGTGCAAAATTTTATTACATACGTACCACCTGTCAAATGTGGCCATCCGCGCCTTAGCGATGATCCGATTCCGACGGTGGCACAGTTGAATCTGGGTAAGTCTATCGTGTCCATTTTTTCACGAGTTTTTTGGCGGTGTCAAATAAATTTTTAGTAATTTTGCTAAACTACAATGTTGATTTTGATACCTTCATCTAACCGAGAAAGTTGTTTTGGGTCTCGCCACGAATAGCTTCTAAACCAAGTTCTTGTCACTTTTTCCTCATTGAAACAGGAAGTAAACACTCGTTTAAAAAAAAAACTGTTTTCGTGGCGAGACCCATCAGGTGACTTGTCCAATTTCAGACTTTATGCCCTCAAATCTCAAAGAAATCGATTGCAACGGACGTTGGAATCTCCACTACATACACGAATTGTCAGAACTTCGTTCTCAGTTCATAGAGACTGACTATCCCAATTCGATGCTGGTGAAGCTGTGCATTGTCCCTTCAGAATCGGTCGATGTGGAGGAAATGTTTGATGAAGTGCAGGAGGCAGATGTGTATCAGTAGGGGGAAACTTTGATTGAGACTAATCAATAATCAGCGTTTGATTCAGATGGAGCGAAGACCTTCTAGTGAAAAGAACGGTGAACGATCGCGATGAAGTGTTCACGTATGTGCTGTCCCAATGCGGACTCTGCATCTACCGATGTTCAGTCGAAAAAGAGTGGATTGTCGGAAGATTGCTTTCCCGAAACATTTGTGGACTCGGAGTGATTTGCGCAAGATGCTCGGATCGGTTTGACTATTGGTATCTGAGAAAGAGATGGATAATGAGTAGAGAAATGGAGGACACGAAACGGAAGGCGAAAACTTTTTGGGAGTTGCAGAAGGAGAAGGAGGAGGAGGAGGTGCAATCTGAACAAGTTCAACAAGAGGAACAAGTTCCAAAAAAGGAACAAGTTCAAAACGAGGAAAAAGTTCAAAAAGTGGAAAAACAAGAATGTAAAGTAAACCATGGATTCTTCTCGAACTTGTTCAGTTTTCTTGGTTGTCGTACTCGTCGTCGTAAATAAAGTTTTTGTGATCCTGATCTTATCACTCTGACCCCCCATCGGGACCATAAAGATAAGATGATGTCATGTCATCAGAATACACCAGGTCACTTGTATTTTCTACCCTCCCCACTCCCAGTTTTGATCATTTCGTCGCAATATTCTCTTTGTTTCTCTACGTCTCTTGACTAATTTGGTCATTTTTGATAGCAAAGTGATAGTGGTGATAGTGGTGATAGAGTGATAACACGTGACGTTTTTCTCATTGTTTTCTGATGATTTCTACCTAATTTTTAGCGATTTTCTTGAAAATTGGCCTTTTTTTAATTTCCCAATTTTTCCAGTAAAAAATGTCCACTTCTCACGATCGTGCGGTTCTCAATCAAATTCTGAATCCTCTAATGCCAACCGGAGATTCTGGAGTCGGAGAAGTTCATCTGGAGGCTGATAAAGTCGAACATGATGGTTATGAGGAGAGTTTGAAATTGGAAAAAGAAGGTGTGGTGTTGGCGGAAAATGGAAAATTGAAGGAGGCAATGGACAAGTTTGAGAGGTAAAATATCGATTTTTCACTTAACTTTTACTTTTTTTTATTATCGATTTTTATCAATTTTTCAGCGCCATCAAAACTTGTCCAATCAGCCCATCGGCTTATAACAATCGCGCTCAAGCTTATCGATTGATGAATCAAGTTGATGGTTGGTAGCATTGAATTTTGGATTATTGATTGAATTTTCCCGTTTTACAGAAGCTTTATCCGACTTGAACGAAGCGCTTCGTCTCGCGGGCCCGAAGACTAAAACGGCCTGTCAGGCCTATGTTCAGAGGGCCAGTATTTGGAGGTTGAAGGGAGATGATGAGAAGGCCAGGGTGAGGAGGTTTTGAGATTGAAAAAAATTTCTGAAATTCATTTTGGGATTTCGAGAATTCAAAATTTTTTCTCTTGGAATTTTCGGTAAAATTCTGGAATTCTCTATTCATTTTTTATTTTTAAAAAAATACAAAAAAAATTTGTTTTTGCAATTTTTTTAATTTTTCGATTTTCTGTATTTTTCAAAAATTATTTTTTGTCAATTTTCAATGGAATTCTAAAATTCTCTTTTTTTTTAAATTAAAAATTCAGAATTTTTTTCCGCAATTTTTTTTTATCAAAAATCAATATTCCCCATTTTCAGACGGACTTCTCATCGGCCGCTGAACTCGGCTCCACGTTCGCAAAAATGCAAATGGTGGCTTTGAATCCGTACGCGGCGATGTGTAACAAGATGTTGGCCGAGGTATTCGAGAAGGTCAAGACAGGAAAAGAGTAATCGATAATTGATAACTGATAATCAATTTGGAAATAAATCGATTATTGTGAAAAATGCCAGAGAATCATAACAACCTGAAAATCAACTCAACAACTCAAAAAACACCAAAAAACAAGAAAAAAAACTAGAAAAAAATCTAGAAAAATCCTAAACCTAAAAGTTCAAGAAAGTACTTATCATCACTGTCTTATCACTTTATCAGAACTCTTCAAATTCCTCATCAAAACCACAATGGCTTCTGGAGTGATTCCGGCGATTCGGGTGGCGGCTGCGAGGTTTCTCGGACGGGCTCTTTCCAGTTTTTCGATGCATTCCAGGCTCATTCCACGCATTTTCGAAAAGTCGATATGGTCCGGGATTTCGGTAGCGGATTCACGGTCGATTTCGAGTTTCTGGAAAAAATTGGGGGAAATTTGGAAAAAAAATTTGAGAGTTTAAAAAAAATTTGTAAAAAATTTCATTTTTTGAATTTTTTTTTCAGAAAATCGATTTGAAAAAAAGATGAATTTCGGTTGAATTTCTTAGAATTTTTCAGAAAAAAATGAAAAAAAATTAGAAAAAAAATTTTTTTTCGAAATTTTTTTTTACTTTTAAGAAATTTGGATTTTTATTATAAATGTTAAACTTTTTACAAACACTTAAAGAAGCTACAATTTTTTAACATTTTCAAAAATTGAAAAAAAAAATTTTTAATTTTTCAAATTTTTTTTTATGACACGAAAATTTTGCAATTTTTTACAATGCTTTTAGAAAATTGAATTTTTACTATTGAAAAATTATTTTTATTTCAAATTCTTCAAATTTTTCCCTCAAACCGCTCACCTTAACCTTCATCCTCTCATGCTCCATTCGATACCTTCCCTCAATTTTCAACCTTTCAAAAACGTCTTCATCAACATCTTCAGAATCCAGAATCCCCTTCAAATCTCCAGAATCCAAATCATATCGATGGATCAGTTCAAAAGCCGTCAGAACTTTCCCTTCGTTCTTCGTACTTTCCGCCAATTTCGGCACTTTCCGCTTCCATTTCGACATGCTCATTTTCAAATTTTCCGTTTTTTCAGTGAGATTATCGATTTTTCGTTTGGTTTCCGTGAATTCCGCCCATCTTTCGTCTGAAATCACAGAGTGTCGTTTTCCGAGTTCAGTGAGTCGAATATCGGCATTGTCGGGTCGGAGATGGAGCCGGAATTCTGCTCGAGAGGTCAGCATACGGTACGGTTCATTGGTACCCAAACTGGTCAGATCGTCAATTAGGACACCTGGAAAATATGGAAATTTGAAGTAAAAATTGGAAAAAAATTTTTTGAAAAAAAATGAAATTCAAAAATTCTAAAAAAAATTTTACAAGGGAATGTTTTTAGGTGTCCGGTTGGGAATTTCTTGAAACTTGGCACACGTGTTCTTGAGGTTATTTGAAGCAACTCTTCAGTTGAAAAAAAGTGCCCGTTTTGCCTGTGAGCCGAGATATTTGAGCTCGAAAATTGGTTGAATTTTAGCATTGCGACCGACCAAGAAATTCCCAACCGGACACCTAAAAACATTCCCTTGTTAATTTTTTTTTTCAAAAATTTCTAAATTTTTTTCAAAAAAAATCGTAAAAAATCAATATTTGCTTGAAATTGAAAATTGAAAACATCATTCAATTTCAAATTTCCAGCTTATCATTTTATCAGTTTATCACTTTCTGATACCTCCACTCTTTAACAAGTTATCACTAAATTCCCCCAATTCAAAATGAAAATTTGGGCAGCGGTTCCCCGGGAAAAACGACTACGGTAACCTGTGTTTTGAAGCGGAAATGCGGGAAGTTCCAAATTTTTCCATTTCTGCTTTAAGACCCAGAGTACCGGAATCGTAAGGTTCTTTGTTTTCGCGGCGAGACCCATTGCTCAAATTCAGTGATAACTCGATTCAGTGTGAAGCTATAAAAAAAAAATGGGTCAATTGATAAATTGATAAGCAGGGAATTTTTAATCAAGATGTGCTTTTTATTTGGAATTCGAAATGAATATCGATTTTTCACAAAGTTTTGCACATGAAAAAAAAGAAGATTTTACCTTGAAATTTCACTAATGTTTTTTCTGATGATTTCCATACTTTTAATTTTTTCCCCACATTTTCTTCCAGTCTTACCAATATATCCCTCAGTCCTCTGCACCACCATTGGTTCTTCCCTCTGAGCCCTGGCCGCCGCATTGATCCCCGCAACAACTCCCTGAGCCGCCGCCTCCTCATAACCAGTAGTCCCATTGATCTGTCCGGCCAGAAACATTCCCTCGATTTTCCTGGTTTCCAGTGACTTTTTCAGCTGTTTCGGATTCACAAAATCGTACTGAACACCGTATCCCGGTTGGAAGATTTCGACGTTTTCGAGTCCGGGAATGGCGCGAAACAGGAGTTTTTGGATTTCCGGTTTGAATGTCATGGACATTCCTTGCGGGTAAATGTGCGGAGAATCGAGACCTTCGTGTTCCAGGAATAAGCGGTGCTGGAGTTTGGGGAATCTGGAAAATGGGAAAATTTAGAAAAAGCAGAAGAAAAACCTGAAAAAATCAGAGAAAAATATTATCGTTGTATTTCGAACTGAGAGTGCGGCGCACTTTTTCCGAACGACACTCCGCGATATCTCGCCACGAGCGAAAGCGTCTTTCGCGCGGGATACTGTAATTTTTTATTGCGAATTTTCACTTTTTTCATTGATTTTCTACCGATATACACCGAACTAATCATATTTTATGATTTTTATGCAAAGAAATGTGGAAAAACGCGAGAAATCGGTAGAAAATGTGAAAATTCGCAATAAAAATTACAGTATCAGACCCGAAAGGCGCCTTCGCTCGTGGCGAGATATCGCGGAGTGTCGTTCGGAAAAAAGTGCGCCGCACTCTTAGTTCGAAATACAACGATAATATAAAAAATTCAAAGAAATCTGGGAATTTTTCGGAAAATCACTAAAAAATTGAAATTTAAAAATTGAAAATTTAGAAAAACTTTCAAATTTGTTTTAAAAATGTTCCGCTCATTATTCATGGAAATCAATATTGAATTCGAAAAATAAAGTTTTCAAAAAAACTTTAAAATTTTTTTTTTTTCAAATTTTTGATTTATTTTTGGAAAATTTCGAGGATTTCAAAAATACATTTTTTAAATTTTTATTAATTTTTTACAAAATTATAATAATTTTCTCTAATTGTTTAGAAAATTCAATATAACTTTTGGAAATTTTTGAAAAAATAAAAATCACTAAAAATTTCAAATTTCCAAAAAAAAAAATTTTTTCAATTTTCCAATTTTTCTGTGTATTTTAACAAAATTAACATTCAATCTGAAAAAAAAGATGATTCTAAAAATTTTCTAAAAAATGTTTTCTGAATTTCTGAATTTTTTGGAAAATTTTTGAAACTTTGAAAAAAATTTTTTTCAACTTTGAAGTATTTTTTACAGAGTTTCATCAATTCTTTTTTATTTTTCCTGATTTTCATTTATTTTCCCCATTTTTCCCAACTCACCTCAACAATTTCGACTCCAACGACGGACAATACCTCGGACTCGTGGTTTCAGAAGACACTTGCAGATTCTCATGAATATTCTGATGTCCAATCCGACAAACTTCTTCATTCGTATGACCCAAATAAGTCGGCAGTTGATCTTCCCATCGGATCCAAATATTTTTCGTTAAAAACGAAAAAGGAATGGGTTTCCGATCGGGTTGGACCAATTCGAATTTCGAAAAATCAATAGAATCCTTGAATAATCGGGGCGGAGTTCCCGTCCGGAGTCTTCCGAGTTCGAAGCCCAATTTCAGGAAGGATTCTGATAACTGATCGGAACTTTTTTCGTTGATTCGACCGGCGGGCCACGTGGATGTTCCCTGGTAGATTTCGGCACGAAGGAAGGTTCCAGTGGTGATGACGACGCATTTTGTGCTGGAAAAAAGACTTGTGATTGGGAAATTGGAAAAATAACGAAAAATCTTCGAAATTGGGGTAAATTTTGAAAAAAAAAGTTGGGATTTTTATAAAAATTTTGAAATAGTGAATTTTTTTCGATTTCAAAAATTGAAAAAAAAATTTTTTTTCAATTTTTTATAATCTTTTTGTTTTTGATTGTTTTTAGATTTCTAAACATTTTTTGATAAAATCGAAAATTGATTGGAATTTTAGAAAAATTGAAAAAATAAAATTTTTTTAAATTATTATTCGTAAAATATGAAATGCGTAGCTGGCCTAGGAATCCGTTCAACGCGGCCGCCAGGTCTCGAAGCGAAAAAATTGCGCATTCCGTGCTGCGCCTTTAAAAAAACTACGGTGAGTGCCGGTGAAAACCGTAGTTTTTTTTAAAGGCGCAGCACGGAATGGAGACCTGGCGGCCGCACTGAACGGATTCCTAGGCCAGCTACGCATTTCAACTTTTACGAATAATATTAGGATTTTTTTTTCGGTTTTTGCTAATTTTGTAAAAATTTTTGAATTTTTGAGAGCGAAAAAAAATGAATGCAAATTGTGAAGTTTTTAGAATTTTCAAAAATTTTGTTCTAGTTCCAAGGATTTTTTCGATTATTGCAAATTTTTTTGAAAATTGGAAAAAATGCGCAATTTTCAAAAAAAAATTCAAAATTTTTGAAAATTAAAAAAAAATTTAAAAAAATTTTTTTTCGGAATTTTGCAAATTTTTTTGGTTTTTATTTTTTTTTTGAAAATTTTTATTTTTTTTTGTTAATTTCTTTATATTTTTTTCAAATTTAGAATATTTTTATCATTCCATCAATCCCTACCTGATAACCTTATCACCCTTCATCTTCACCCCCTCAATCCGCCCCTCCTTGACCAAAATTTCCGCTACTTCTCCTTCCAGAACTTCCAAATTTTTTGTTCGTGAAATTTCATCTTGCATATGTTTTTTGTACAATTTCCGATCAATTTGAGCCCGTAATCCAAGAACAGCAGGGCCTTGAGCACGGTTTAGAGCTGAAAAATGCAAAATTTTGGCAAAAAAGAGCGTTTTTATTGGGAAAACAGTTTTTAAATTATAAAAATGATTACCCTGATAAGTGATAGCAGATTTATCACAAATCCGACCACAAAGCCCGTCTAGAGCATCAACTTCACGGATCAAATGGCCTAAAAACCAATTTTGTTTAGAATTTCTCGGATTTCCCCGGATTTTTCAGCTTTTACCCTTTCCAATGCCTCCAAAACTCGGATTACAGCTCATTTCGCCCATTGTATGCTGATTATGAGTGATAAGAACAGTTTTGGAGCCACAACGAGCCGAAGCGGTGGCAGATTCGCATCCGGCATGACCTCCGCCTGGAAAATTTCAAATTTTCCAGAAAATTCTGGGTTTTTCGGGATTTACCGATTACAATGACGTCTACATCAGTTCGAAAGTGTCTTCTGAAGATTTTACTGAACATTTACGTCTGAAAATCTGAAAAATTTGGGTTTCCGGGGGAAAATTTCATTTTTTCCGATATTTTTCAAGAAAATCAACTTTTTTCCAAAATTTCCTGCTTTTTTACATTAAATTTTTATTTAAAACATTAAAATAAATTATTAACACATGAAAAACAAGAAATCCCGTGAGAAAAACACGAAATTAAAGCGATAAAACAAGAGAAAAAGTTACGGGTTAATGAAGGAGACTAGAATGTACCGGGTGCCTTTTGTCGTGGCGAGACCCTCGTGAAGATGGGTTAGACGGCCCGGGAACATCATTGCGTAGCCTGGAAATAAGGAAAATTAAGGAAAACCTGGTGAAAATTGAGAAAAAGCGAGGAAAATCAGTGAAAAAATAAATTCCCGTGTTCTCCTCTCGAAGTACACGGCCTAACTTTCCTACTTCGGCCACCCCACTCACCAACTTCGTCCGCTTTCACTGTGCAATTGTAGCGAACATAACGGACTCCACCGCCTTCATAATCACGTCCCTTTTTGTTCAGAGCGATATCGATTGAAAAAGTGCTTGCATCATGGTGTGGGCGAAGTGCTGGCTGCTCTTCTGGCTTGTAACGGACCATGAACATCATGTTGGCTTCGACTGGCTGAAAAAAGGACAAAATTGAATAAAAATTCAAAGTAGAATTAGCAATCAATAGAAAATTGTCTCCTCTACAACTTTGTAGTTGATAACTTTCTTGTATCTATTTTTCTTATCAAGTTATCAATGAAAATCGGAATAGATTGGATTTTTACTGATTTTTTACTTTTATTTTTAAAGCTGAATTTGATTTTTTACGATTTTTTTAAACTTCGAAAAAAATTGTTTGCGGTTTTTCCTCATTTTTAGGCCTACCTGATGATAATAACCAATGAAAGTCTTCTCCTGAACCGGTCTAACATAAGTATCCAGAAAATAGAGCCACTGACGCTCATAGCCAACTTGATTCATGTGAATATCACGAGTCGGCACGTTCTCATAACCTCCGGCTAGCCGATTGTCCTAAAAATTCAAAAAATTCAAATTCCCGCCGGATCGGGTTACTGTACCTTATTTCCACCATCACTCCATTTACCGTAACCCTCGAATTCCTCAATAAGTTCTTCACAATATCTCTCTGATAAGAGAGGATAATCATAGACATCCGGGCAAGCTTGATCGACAATGTGGTCCGGTTCCATGATTTTTTTATAGCCAGGGTGGATGTATCGGGCTTCCCACAGCTGAAAAATGAGGTTATCAAAAAAAAAATTTTTTTGAAAATTTTTAGGCCTAATTTTTTTTACCTAAAATTAATTTTTTTTTTCCATTCTTTCTACATTTCCCGTTCATTTAACTGAAAATTGAATCATAAAAATTCTTTTTCGAAGCTTCTTCTATTTTTCGGTGATGACCGAACTTTCACACGGCCGCGGCCGCAGAAATTCAAAAAACTTGGAATTTCGATCAATTTTCTCAATTTCTACCATGGTTTTTGAGCTTTTTCATAATTTCAGCTGGATTTGCACTCAATAATCCCAAATTTCAGGAATTTTCGAAAAATAGAACAATGGCCGAACTTTTTCACGGCCGCGGCCGCCAAACTTCAAAATGTCTGAAAATTTCGCAATTTTACACGATTTTCACTGTTTTCAATGATTTTTCACCAATTTTCTTCATTTTCACTAAAACCTTCGAAAATTTGTACACACTGAAACTTGGCCGAGGTTTTTCACGGCCGTAACCCTGCGAAACTTCAGCTTCACCCAATTTTTGACAATATCTACCGTTTTTCTCATTTTTCACAGTTTTTGGCTCAATTTCCTTCGTTTTTACTCAAATTTTTGAATTTCCCGCCAAATCTCAAGTCCGCAATACTGAAAATTCGAACTACCTGTGGATTTTCAAAAATCTGCCACATTTCCGGATGCCATTTCCCCTGGGTGACAGTTTCGGCGAATTCGTCGCTGACAATGAGGTAACCGAATGGTTTTTCGTTATCAATGTACAAAAAGTGACCCTTGAAAAAAAAATGATAACTGATAAAAAAGATAAGTCTCTTGAAACTCACATGATCCCTAGCCCACTGGCACATTGACATATCCGGATCCATATTTGTATTATAACTGTACGGGTCTTTCATAGCTTCCAACTTTTGTTTAGTGATAAAGACGGCAGAGGTGATAAAGGGAACCTAGAAGTAATCAATCAATAATTCCGAAAAATCAATAAATCAATAACCCACATTCCAATATCCGACTCGATTTCCCTTAACAATCGCCATATAATCTTCACTTCTCGCATAATACCCATTCGCCGCGACGGCTCCCCAGAAATTAGTGAACAACTTTCCAGGTTGGCCTATCATTGGAGCAATCAACCCGCTGAAAAATCGATAATCAATCAATATATCAAAACGTGTTTTTTACTCACACATCATACGATTTGGAGTACTGTAACAAGTCTTTGAGCACTGAAGTCTCCGTGAAGTATGCGTCGCCGTCCATGAAGAAGGCGTATTCAACGGAGCGTTGTTTGTTCCATTCACTGAAAAATAGAGCGATTATTGATTGTTTTTTTGGTGAAAGTTTTGGAAAAAATGGAAAAAGAGAGCTACAGTAATCCAAATTTTGAAAAAATTGAAAAAAAATTTCACAAATTTTCATGAAAAAAAAAGATTTGTCGGAAATTTTTGAATTTTTAAAAACGTGTTTTGAGAATTTCAAAATTTTTTTTATTGAGCTAAAACACCTACAGTAACCCACAAATTTCAAAAATTCTCCTTTTCCAGAAAAAAATAGAAACATTTTTTTTTTGAAAAATCCGAAAATTTTCAAAAATTTTCAAAATTTAATTTTTTTCGTATTTTCAAAAAAAATTTTTGTAATTTTCCAGCATGTCAAAAATACCTACAGTAACCCAAAAATTAAAAAAAAATCACATTTTTCAAAAAAAAAATTTTTTTGAAAATGTTTGAAAATCACAATTTTTTCAAAAAATTTCTAAATTTTCCAAATTTTTTTTCAAATTTTGATCAGCTGAAAAAACACCTACGGTAACCCGTCAATTCAAAAAATCCTAATTTCCACAAAAAAAATTCAAAAAAAAAATTTCCAAACACCAGTATCCAGCACCCAGTCAATCCCAAAAAATTCCATTTTTTTCCAAAATAAATTTTTTTAAGTTTTTTTTTCTGAAAACTGAACTCAAAAATGTCTACCGTAATCCACAAATCCCTAAAATTTCCCATTTTTCAAAAAAACAAAAAACTCACACCGCCTCATTCCTCGCTTCCCTTTCTCCAATCTCGGTAACTCCATTAATAATCCGTTTCGTATAATATTCCTTTCCAAATTTCTCCAAGAAAACTTGAATATTCTTGATAGAAAATGGCTGATTATTATAGATATAAAGTGCAATTTTGTCCTTTGGATAGTCAAAAGCCGCAATTTGCAAAAGGACTTCTTCAATGAAAGGGATGGGTTTGGAGATAAAGAGTGATAAGCCGATAAGGGGCTTATCAACAGATTCAGAATCCTTAGAATCTTCTGGAGAATTCAGAAGACATCCCCGGCATCCGAGCTCTGAATTCCATCGATTTCCGATATAATTTCCAAGATAATTCAGATGAGATTTCGATGGTCCATTGCCATGAATAATCAGCGGTTTTGTGTTGTACGCAGCATTATAAGCCCCCGGGGTGCCGTCCACGTGGAATTGAAGTTCCACGTCTTCAACGACTCCATTCAGATTCTGGAAGATTCTCGACATTGAATCGAGTTGGATCTTCAGATCTTTCCGAAGCTTCTCGTCCAGGTAGATCATTGTGTAGTACAGCTGATCATCATCCTTATCAGCGACTTCTTTGAATTTCAGAATCTTGTAGACTTCTGGAGCGTATCCCATGAAAAGACCGGAATTCAGGAATCGTTTTCCGAATTCGACGATTGGATATTCTGGAGCAAGGGCTTGATTCGGCCAGCAGAACGGTTCGGCGCCGAAGAGAATTTTAGAGTCGGAGAAGTTTTCGAAGAATTTTTGGAGGATTTTCTGGGGGGAAGCATTGAAAATGACATCGTAGGCATCGATGAATAGAATCATTGTGTCCGCAGAGTTCTGGTATTTTTCGATCCACGAGGACAGGAGACGGATCTTTTGGCCACCACCCTGGAAAAATCTGGGTTTTGAAAGAATGAAGGAGAAATTTTTTTTTTGAAAGTCCAATTTTTTGGGATTCAAAAATTGCTTTTCAATATTTTTAAAAAAAACCCTTCTGGCGGAAAAATAATTTTTTTTCAGAGAAAAAAATTTACTACAAAAATTCAGAAAAATGTCAGAATTTGTTGATAAGTTTAGAGATTTTTGAAAATTTTTCTGATTTTTTGAATTTTTTTTTGAATATTCTCTGAATTATTAGTAACCTGGGAATTTTTAGAAATTTTATGTATTATCGTTGCATCTCAAAATCAGAGTGGGTCGATTTACGGAGTTGAGGCTCCCGCAACGAATGAACGTTTTCGCGGCAAATGTACGGTAGTCGCGCGACAAACAAATTTGTCTTTTTTCACTAATTTTCCTCATTTTCATCGGTTTTTCAACTTGTTTTCGCACATTTTACACGGAAAATACCCTCTTTGTGCTTTTTTCGACTTAAAAAGGGCGAAAATCGGGTGAAAAAGCGATAAAAATGAGGAAAATTAGTGGAAAAAGACGAAATTGTTTTTCGCGCGACTACCGTACATTTGCCGCGAAAACGTTCGTTCGTTGCGGGAGCCTCAACTCCGTAAATCTACCCACTCCGATTTTGAGATGCAACGATAATAAAAATTAACAAATCAGGAATTTTTTCTCCTGATTTTTAAACATTTCTGGGAATTTTCAGAAATTTTTTTTTCAGTTTTTCAAGAATTATGCCTTTTTTAAGTTGCAAATTTCTGAATTTTTTACAAATTTTTGAGAATTTTCAAGATTTCCAAATTCTGGATAAACATTTGAAAAAATTAGAAAAAAAAATTTTCTTGAAATTTTCAAAAAATTCAGAAATTTTTTTTTTCAATTTTCGAAATTTTTTGAAATTTTAAAAATAGTTTCATAAGTACTGGGATTATTTTTGAAAAATTTGAAATTTTTGAAAATCTGAAATCTCCGAAATTTTTCAAAAAAAAAATTTTTTATTAAAATTCTTCCAAAAAAGTATCACAAAAAATCAATACTTTCCCTTATTTTTTCATGAAATTTCAAATATCCCCCTATTTCCCCTCAACCAACCTGTTCCACTCTTGTATCCCCTCCATTCCACTTATCACCCAATCCCAACACTTCCACATTGATATCAAAAGCCTTGGCCGACTCCAAAAGTCTCTTCAATCCATCGGTTGTTTCAGTGGCTACAGTAACGACGACAAGTTCCGGAAGGTCTGTGATAGAGGTACTGTAGGTGCAAAGGGTTACTGTAGCAAGGTACAGTAAGAAGGGAAGTAGGACCCTCATTCTGGAAAAATTCGATTTAAAAATCGATAACTGAAAAAATGAGAAATTCAAAGGAAAATACATGTAGAAATAGAGGGAAAAAATCGAGTGAAAATGGCCCAAAAACAACCAAAATTGACCAGAAAAGGTATGATAAATTCAAAAGGAAATTGTTTTTTTCAAAAATCCCAAAAACAGCGGCCTAACTTTCGCAATCTAGATAAATTAGGCCATTATTCAAATTTTTCAAAAAAGTTGTTTGGTAAAGTAACGCAAAACTATAAAGCAAAATGGAAACATAGACGGGCGCTCGAGGTGACATGTCACAATAAATCGCCTCTATTTCTTCTCGTCTTCACCCTCATTTTATACTTTTGAGACGGCGCCGTCCGTCTGAATGAATGCGAGAATTCAATTGGGAGGGGATGGAAAATTAGAGAAGGAACAGTGAGGAAAAGTCGTCGGGATATAATTACAAGAAGGATCATCGATGGATTGAGAATCAGGAGAATTAAGGTCGAATAGATTTTGTTGAAATTTTATAGACGGATAGGAGGTGAATTTTGAATTTTAGAACATTCAGGGGTAATTTGGGAAGTTTCTAGAATTTTTTAGAACTTTTCTAGACTTTTTTAGAGTTAAAAAAGTCATTAGAAAAAGTTTGGCCATTTGAAAGAAAAAATGTCCCTAATACAATTTTAGAAAAATTCTGAAAATTCAGGAAAATTGTTTTTAATGTTTGGAAGTAATTTCTAGAGTTCTTCAGAGTTTTATAGAATTTTCTGTAATTTCTTGGAAATTCCTAACCGTTCGAAAACAAGTCCCTACTATTTATTTATTTAAGGAAAAATTTTGGAAAACTGGCAAAATTTTTTTGCAATGTTCAGAAGTGATCTGATATCCAGAAGATCTCGGAAAATTTTTGGAAAAAAATCCAAACTCAAAAAAAAAATTTCAACTTTTTCTTCCAGAAAATCTGAAAATTTAGGTCTAAAAAATGTAAAATTTTTTTTCACAATTTTAGAAGTGGTTTTTTATTGTTAAAACGATCAGGAAACTTTTCGAAATCTTCTAGATTTTTCTGGAATCTTTGAAAAAGTTACAAAAAAAATCGTTCTAAAAACTCCCCAAAAAGCTCTAAAATTTTCGTACTTCTAGAAACTTCTTCATAGTTTGACTTACGTGTCACCATAGTTAGTTAACTATTCAGAATAAGTTAAAAGACCCTAACAAGACCCCCTGGACCAAGTAATGGACCTAAAGTATAAACATAAATGAATTGAATGAGGACCCATCAAAATCTGGTCAATCGACCACTCCCAATGGTCACTAATATTGTAAAAAAGAACGAAGGAACTCTAGAGAAACGTGCAGAAGAGCAGGCCGAGTTTACACTAAAAGCCTTCGGGTCAGCGGCTGTTGGACAGATGTCGTGTCTGCGTCTCTCGGCCCCGCACACTCTCTCGTCGCTGTGGCAACTTTTAGGCCCGGAGGAGAGGATGGTTAGTCACTGGTTGGAGGAGATGGAAACGGAGGGAAAAAATAAATATAATAGTGGGAGGAAAAGTATCGATTTTTTGAAGAAAATATAGGAAAAGTTGAAGTTTTAGGACTTTGGAATTTGAGTCTCGACACGAAAATCAGAAATTTTCAAAAATCACTAAAAATTGGGTAGTTTATCTCATTTCTTGAGTTTTCAGAGGAAATGAACACATTTAGCTGAAAAAAGGAAATTCTGGTTTTTTGGGTCTCGACACGAAAATAGGAAAATCATCCTATTTCCTCATTTTTGCCGGTGTTTCCTGATAAATCTGCTTAAAATAGGCATAAGCTAGAATTTACCTACACAAAATAACAATTTCTTGGAAAAAAGTTGAATTAAAAAAATTTTTTTTGGGTCCCGGCACTAAATTCTGAAACGTCGTGAAATTTCAAGAATTGTGTTGATTTTCCTTTTTTTCCATCCTTTTCACCATTCTCAACAAGAGAATCACAAAAAACACCACCAAAACAAATGCAATCTCTCAAATCCTTATCATTATCCCTTTATCACTGATATGATGATAACCGGCGTTTCCCTTAGTGTTCTCTGCGTATTCTTGTTCTTCCCGAGATACCAGTTTATTGTTTTTGTCCTTTTTGCGGTTGGTTTTCTGATTTTTGCGAGTTTTGCAAGTTTTGCATCACAGAAATCAAATTTTAAACTCGCGCTAACTGAGATGGCCTAGGAATCCCACTTTTCTAGGCCACGGCCGCCAGTGAAAAATTATTTTTTTACGCCTATTTTTCACATTTTTCGCTTGTTTTTCCTCGTTTTTCTCGTAGTTTTTCAATTTTTCATTGATTTTTTATGTTCAGAATTGATTTTTTATTTTCGATTTTTTATTTCAGAAATCATGGGCGGCTTCTTCTCCACTCCAGTCAACACCACCGCTCAAATAACCGGAATCCTGCAGGAATTAGAGCGGACAAGAGTATTTTCGCCGCGAAAAATTGAAATTCATCGGATTTTTGTAGATTGAACGGGAAATAGCTTTGGCACAACTTCAAGAACGTCGTCGACTGGCTTTTAAGCTGGCGGAAGAACGGGAAAAGTTCAATTGGATCGCTTGTGGCGGTGGATTGGTGGTGGTGCTCTCCGCGCTGTCTTCTTTTCATCATAAGTGAGTTTTTGAATCGGAAATTGATGCGAAAAGCTGGAAAACATAAAGAAAACAATTTTAAAAAGCTAAAATCAAGCAAAACAAGCAAAAACTAACAAAAACTAACAAAAAATCAGCAAACCTCAAAAAATCCCAAAATTTTTCAAATTTCCTGAAAAATCATCGAATTTCTGTAGATTTCAGCAGTTCACCAAGAAAATCAAAGGAAACGCTCAATTTCACCTAAAAAACAACAAAAAATAGCAAAAACTGGCAAAAACACTAGAAAATCCTAAAAAATCGGGAAAAGATCCCAATTTTTTCAATTTTTTCTGACGAATCACTGAATTTTACCAAATTTTACCGAATTTTGACTTTTTTAACAGAAAATTCAATAACAATCTGCTGAACCCCTATAAAAATCACATTTTTCCAAAAATTCCCTTCCAGAAACCTGCTCCACGTCATTCCGATCTTCCCGATGGCTTCGTTCGTCGGCTACAAGGCACATTTTTGTTATGGAGATCAAATGCAAAAAATTAAAGGTAAAAATCGATTATTTCCCTGGAAAAACCTCAAAAATCTTCAAAACTTCACCAAAAATGCATTTTTCCAGAATCCACCGCTCAACTTCTGGAAGATTCCGTCGATTCGCTGGTTCCACTGCCTCCGACGGTTGCGGATGTGAGGAATCGAAGCAAACAGATCAAGGAGGAGGAATCGGCAAATTTCTGATTTTTCCCGATTTTTTGAAATAGTTTTCCTAGATTTTAGTGATTTTTTGTTGATTTTCTCGATTTTTTCGCGATTTTTCTGTATAAAACGGGTTAATAATTTTTTTTAATTTTAAAATTAATTTTTCAATTTTTTAATTTTATGGGATTTTCCCTGTTATTCTTGAATTTCTCTAGATTTTCCCAGATTTTTATGAAATTTTCAAAAATTCAGAAAAATCGAAAAAATGGGTCAAAAACAGGCAAAAGAGCAGATTGATGTGGATGGATTGAGGAGATTTTATGATTCACAGGTGATATTGATAAGTGATAAGGAAAGTGATCAACTGATAACAATTTTCAGTTCGAAACTCAATTGATAGCTGATAATCTGAAATGGGCACAGGAGAGGGCTGTGGATGTGAGTGGAAATTTGAAATTTTGAAAAATTAAAAAACAATTTTTTCAATTTTTTGTTTTTTCAAAAGTCAGTTTTGATTTTTCAAAATCAATTCAAAATATGTGCAAATCAGAAAAAAAACCTGAAAATTAAAAAAAAAATTTCAGAAAAAAATAATTAAAATTAAATTTTTTTTTCAATTTTCAAATTTTTTGGGTTTCTCCTCAAATTTTCTCTTCAATTTATTCATTTTAGTATTTCTCATCGATTTTCCCAATTTTCCAGCTCCTCCAACGTCGTGATCAACTCCAATGGGAAGTGCTGGCCGCCGCCACCACTACAGCGGTTCTCTTGACCGCAGGATCGATTTATAAGCGGAAAGTAAGGGAAAATGTAAAAAAATGCACTGGAAATTGGAAAAGTTGGGAAAATTAGGTGGAAAATGGGAATAATTTCATAAAAAAAATGAAAGTAAAAAAAATTGCGAAAAAAATTTGTTTTTTCTTTTTTTTTTTAAACATTTTTAAAATTTTCTATTTTTCTGCTCAAAATCAGGACGATTTTTCCAGAATTCCGAAAAAATTTCAAAAAATTTATTTTTTTTGTCAAATTTCAATTTTTGTCAGTTCCTCCCTAATCTCCCCTTATCACAGGACCTTATCATCCCAATCGTGCCTCTTATCATGGGATGCGGTTATCGATACGACGTGGCACATGGAGAGAATCGACAAACAGTTCGAGAAGAAGTGGACAAGATTCTGAAGGGTGGAGATCTCCAGATGTTGCCGCCGATTTCACTGGCAGAAGTTGATGAATTCAGAAGGAAAGTGATTGTTGATAAGGAATGATAAAAAAATTGATAAGAATGTTTCCTGTCGAAAAATAAATGAATTTAGTGAGAAATTTATAAAAAAATGATGCAATTAAAAAATTCCAGAAAATTTGTTTTTTTCTTTTGAAGAAATTTTTATTTTCAATTGTTTTCCAAAATACAAGGCAACAAATTTCATTCAAAAACTTTATAATTATTCACATCCAAGCACTCTTCAACTGACTAAAATACACATCGGTCTCCTTCTTGACCATCTCATTCCTAACCGTACTCATCTTCCGAATCGGCCGAACTTCCACCTTTTCCTTCCTTAACTTCAACTTCCGACATATCAATCCGTGTTGTGAAATCGCAAATTTCCGCCACGAATCCACCGAATAAATCATAACTGGACAGATGAAAAGTGGCGCGAAACTCATGCAAATTTGAATTAAAATATTAAAAAATGTGTCGAGAGAAGGGAAAATATTGAGGTAGAGCTCCATTGCGACGGAGAATCCGCACGTGACGAAGATGACGCCGACGAAGATGACATTCCGGATCATTTGGAAGCATTTGATGTTCTCCTTAGCTTGGAAACGGGCTGCGAGGGTGTAGTTTTTGGGATTTGAAAAGTTTTCGATTGTTCTGGTGACACGAAGGTTGAAGGAACGGAAGTACAGGATTAGCTGGAAAATATTGAGTTGATTGGAATTGTTCGAAACAAAAAAGGGAAAATGTTTGCTGAGGACCAGGTTTTGTTCTAACAGAATGGGCCAGAAAAGTTTGAGCGAAAAGAGAATCCTCAAGAAAATGTCATATTTTTCAATAAAATTTTCGTGTTATTTAGATGAAGGTATACAATCGAGAGTAGCTGCAAAAAACAAAATTGATTGATTGACTTGATTTGGAGAGCACGATATCTCGCAGCGAGAACTACAGTAAGGTTTGCATTTTTCAGTAGATTTCAAAAAACTGAAAAAAGAGCGGAAAAACACTGAAAAATGCACGTGTTACTGTAGTTTTCGCTGCGAGATATCGTGCTCGCCAATTTGAAATTTTGAATGCAGACTCCGGTTGTTTAATGAAACTATCATATTATCGTTGCAACTCAAAATCGGAGTGGGTAGATTTACGGAGTTGCTGGTCTCGCATGGAATCAACGTATTTTTCACGCAAAAAATAGAACTGGATCTTCAGTCCTGTTCATAGTGATTTTTCGCGTGACCTAACACTTGGATTCCATGCGAGACCCGCAACTCCGTAAATCTACCCACTCCGATTTTGAGTTGCAACGATAATATCTATATTTTTTCCAAAACACATATTCCAGAAAAAGTGTCCTTTTAATCAAACTAGACAATCCAGGTGAAAACATTTTTCCAAGAATAACACAATTTTTCAATTTTCCACAAGTGCGGCTCATTGCCAAACTCACAAAAAGTCCCACTGCATTTGGTATCAGTGTGATGAAGATCATTCCTATAAAATGTACAGCTTTGAAATATAAGCCCACTGCCACCAGAAAATTGAATATTTGATTGATAACAATTATCAGTGCAGCAATCCTAATCCTCGATTTCTGTTCGTAATCATTTAAAAACCAACTTGCGAAAGACCGTTCCACTGATACAATAATCATAACAGTTGACATTGTGATAAGGTAGTGGAGTTTGATAAATCCGCCCAAGAAGAAGATACTGTTATCAGTGGTGAGAGCGGTGATATGGATCATTTCAGATTCATCGTCAGTCCACCATTGTTTTATTGGAGAAGACAGGAGGGAAGGGGATATTCCTGGAATTTCGGAAGTTTCGTGTCGAGACCCAAAACAGTTTTTTTTTTTCAATTTTTCCAAATTTCGAAAAAAAATCGATCAATAATCATACCATCCAGAGTCCACCATCCAACTTCATAGGGCCAACTCATCGCATTCGCCACCACGACTTCGAACCACTGAACCGAGAATCCCACAACCAAAATGGTCATATTCTTATGAAAACTTCTTATCGATACAGTGATATAAATGCATTTTATCACATAAAATGCAGATATCAAATGGAGTAAAATTTCAGTGATAAGGAACAGATTCCACGGGAATTGGAGAGCTGGGAAGTTGTGCAATATGTATATCGGGTAGCAGATTGTAAAGTTTTGAGTGGAGTTTCCAATGAAAAATAGCATAAGGTTATAGGGTGATAAGAAAAGTCGAGTGATAAGGGGATACTGATTTGAAGTTTGGTTTGGGTTTGTTTTGCACCTGCCACTTTGTTGAAACTGATTTTTGGTTTTCACATAATAATGTCACTTTTATTATCATTTTAGGGAATCTTTTTGTATTGGTAGTCTTCGACTTTGTGTGAGATCATTTTTATTTTGGTAGTAAGCACAATGGGGTTGATCTAACTTATTTGTTTCGATCCCCATTGTGCTTACTACCAAAATAAAAGTGAACTAACACAAAGTCGAAGACTAACAATACAAAAAGATGAATATGCAATGCACAAAAAAGAAAATAGCCTCCCAACTACATTTTAGGGAAATTTCATCTAGGCAAAAAAAGGTCAACTGAAAAACTAGGTTATGTGAAATTCACCTCAAAAAATCTAGGTCACGTGAAAACAAGGTCATCATTAAACTAGGTCACGTGAAGTTTAGGTCAACTAAAATTCAAATCATGTAAAATCTAGGTCACGTGAAATTCACCTCACAAAATCTAGGTTACCTAAAGTTTGGGTCACGTAAGATGCAGTTCATGAAATCTAGGTCACGTGAAAAATGACTCATAAGGACTACTCGCTCACTAGAAAATTGTTCAGACAGACACAAGGAAAGCCACAATTATCTCTTGATTTTCTCCGATTTCAAATTTCTCTGCCTCTGCCAAATTGCTGTTTACCCACTCCTGACAACTCAAACTCCATTCTCCAGGTGAAATTCCTTGGAATTTCTGCATCATTCACTTCCTTCCCACCCAATTCACATGATATTCCTAATCAATAACTTGACCTATATTTGCCTTCCCATCTATATTATCGATGATCAGAAATTCCTGAAATTCCCGTTTTTTCACGTGATTTTTCTGGAATTTCTTCTGAACCTAATTGCAGTGTATTTCGTTATCAAATGCATTTATCTTGTTATCACTATCAGAACTTTTCACAAAAATCTCACAATTCTACTGGTGATTTTTGCGGTTCAATGGTTCGAAGTGATCTTTGCAAATTTGTTGATCAAACCCTATGAGATTGGCTATAAGAGTCTCAATGGAACTACTGATAAGGATAATCAAGTGATAAAGCAATTCTACACTTTTGATAAGGATCAAATCATCAAAATACCCTCGAATTCCACTGATAAACTTCCCAATTTCTGGTTCTTTTTCGGCGGATTTTTAAAATGGCATTTCGCAATTTCAATGACTACTGTACTGTTTTCAACTTCAATTGAACGACTATTCGCCTGTTATTTTTTGAATGATTACGAGAAAAAATCAAGGACGTATTTATCAATTCTTATCATTAGCACTTTTCAAACTTACAATTTCGCCTTGAGTTATGCGATTTTTTTCAATTATGTCGGATTTCCGGCGATTTTTATATTTGTGGCAGTGCCAAATTTGGCAAGTGGGTTGGTGAGTGGTTTGACCTAGATTTCATGTGTCCTACCGGATTTTTTTGAATAGATAAGTTCTTTTTTGCTGAAAATGGAAAAGTTAGTAGAAATTTGAAAAAAAAAGGAAAAAAAAAGAAAAAAACATTGTCCATTTTCGACGATTTTTTTCACCCTTTCAAAAAATTTCTCAAAAAGTTTGTTCAACTGCAAAGTTAATTTTGCTACCTTTATCTAACAGAAAAAATTTATTTAAAAGTGTAAAAAAATCTGTTTGACGGTTTTCTATTAGCTCAAACATTAATTGACGTGACCTAGATTTCATTCCAGCTAATCCTATATTTCCGTTCCTACAACCTTCGTGTCACCAGAACAATCGAGAACTTTTCAAATCCCAAAAACTACACGCTAGCAGCGAGATTCCAAGCCAAGGAGAACATCAAATGCTTCCAAATGATGTACAAAATGATAATCGCCGGGTTTCTGAACATTGTGTTCACTTGTGGAATCGTGGCTTTGATGGTTTTTGAAGTCTTCCCGAATTTTGATTATTTATTCAATGCACTATTTCAAGAGATGTTCAATAGTTTGTAAGTGGGATTTTACGGGGAAAATAAGTACTTTTTCGGTAAACTCTTGGAAAACATGATAGGAGTCCAAAGGCGTGGCTGCTGTAGCCGTGATAAAATGTGAAAACACCTTGACGCAAAGTTGCGGACTTTGAAGGTACAGTAGCCCACCGTTTTTTTCGAGGATATTTTTCCTCGTTTCGAAATAAATTTTTTGTGGTAGACAAAGGTTTTTTGAATTTTTTTTAGTTGATCGAAACTACTGAAAAATTTCTTTAAACCGCGAAAAAAATTGTCGAAAAATGAACTTTCTTTCAGTGGTCCCCTGGCCATCTGCAACAGTATGATCTACTCGGTCGACTCTTGGCGGCGATTCAAATTTCTGGAACTTTTCCGAAGAAGAAACGGGAAAACTGTGAAAATTGTCATTGCTCCATTGCATAACATCAAAAAACAGAGTTTGAAAGTGGAAAGTGATACTTATTTTAAACAATTGTCAGTTTCATGGAATTAGTGGAAATAAATTGTTTATTAATGTTGCTGAATTTAAAATAAAGTTATTCAAAATGAAAAAGACAAGAAAAAATAAAAAAAAACATATATGAAAAAAAAATTTTCCAAAATTTATCTATTTTTTCACCCCCAAGACGCCCTCAACTGCTCAAAATAAGTGTCCGTCTCATTTTTGATCTTTGTATTATTCCGTTGACTTTTCCGATTTTTCAGCCTTTTCTTCAGTTTCTGACAGCTAAATCTACAAAAATTGACATTTTTCCAAGAGTTCACAGAGTTGATTAACGTTGAGCAGATGAATATGGGACATCTAAACAAAATGGTTCAATTAAAAATTAAAGGATAGCTACAGTAATTCCAAACTCACACATTAACAGTACATTGCACCAGAAAACTCAAAATTCCCTCTAGAAACGGAACTTTTCCAGAAAGCAGCAAAAAATTGGCAGAGCAAGTGAATGATAACACGAAGCAGGCCATGATAACGGCGTTTTTTATCATTTGAAAACATTTTATGTTTTCCTTGGCTTGAAATCTAGCCGCCAAAGTATAAGAGGTAGAAAACATTTCCTGGGTTTTCGAGATTTTCAAATTGCAGGAACGGTTGTATTTTAGGAGCTGAAAATGGAAAAATTTTGGGAAAAATGGCATAAATTGATAAGAAATTTCTTTTTGGGTTTGAAATAAATTTTTCATCTTAGATGAGCATTAAATAAGTAATTTTTTAGTTGAGCACAATTTTTGAAAACGTTTTTGAAACTATGAAAAAAATCGTTGGAAGTTGGCGTGCCTCGTGAATCGAAACTAATCACTCAAAAAAAATTTTTTTTTCTAATTTTTTTCTAAATTTAAATTATTGTTTTATTGTTGAAAATTGTGTATATAATGATTTTTCAGTTAAAAAAAATTTTTTGAAACTCACCAAAACCGCCAAAAAATTCGGTAGCATCACCATCAAAAACATAAAAAAATAGTGGACTACATTGAAAAAATAGACCAGAGCAGTGATAGAACTGAACAACTGATAAGCGGAAAATATCAGAAATAGTAGGAAATTCCGGGATTTTTTCTCATAATCATCCAAAAAATGACAAGCGAAAGAGCGCTCTACTGATAAGGCAGCCATAAGATTAGTCATGGAAGCTGTGAAGTGCCATTTGATGAATCCAGCAAAGAAAAATTCAAAATTAGTGTAGAACTCCTCTTCTGATATCCTTATCATCTTATCACTATCACTAGTCCACCAGTTATTGATTATCGATTTTTCGAAAGACAACTCTTGGAGACCAACTTCATACGGTTTTATGACAATGTTAGCCGCCAAAACTTCAAACCATTGTAGAGAATACGAACATATCAAAATAGTCATATTCCTATGAAATTCCCGAATCTTCCAACAGACATATGCACATTTTATCACATAAAATAGTGATAAAAAATGAAGAAAAATGTCAAGAGATATTAGAAAAGGGTTGGGAGAGCCTTGATTGATAAGGAAAAGTGGATAGAAGATTGTGAAATTTTTCGGTTGGATTAGGAATATCATGTTTGTGTAACTTTGATCAGTAAGAAAAAGTGAGGAATTTTTCTCGGAAAAAAGAAATTTTTTCACCTGGAAATTGTGGTTTGTTTCCTTATTAGCAATTCACCTGTCTGACGAATTTGAGGTCAAATTTCAGGTCCAAAAACTAATGGTTTTTTGCTGAAAATATCCAGAAAATCAGCAGAAATTCAAAAGAAACCGCAAAAAATCGTCAAAACCGAGAAAAAAAATGTGTTTCAAGGTTACGGTAGATTTAAAGGCGCATACCACATTTTGTCGCCGGGTCTCGCCACGATTTCACTATTTTTGAGGATTTTGGGAATTTTGATGGAATTTTCATGGAATTTCATTGTTTTTGAGAGTATTTTACAAGTTTTTGAATGGTTTTTTCAATAAAAAATGCAAAAAAATCAACGAAAAATTATCAAAATTCGCCAAAACCATAAAAGTTTGCAAAAAATAAATTTCAAAGGTTACGGTTGATTTAAAGGCGCATGCCACATTTTGTCTTTGGGTCTCGCCACGAATTCAGCATTTCTGAGCATTTTGAGCTCACAAAACTCAGAAAAAACTTTTTTTTTTCTTTCGACTTCCTGAAAATTGAGAAAATCCAATTTCCCGTTGTCTACATTAGTCACAAAAGACTACAAACTACACCAGACCACTAACTGATAATTTGCACTGGTAAATGATAAATAACAGCTGATATACAACATAAATGTTATCAATTATACATATTCCCGAAATCTCAGCCAGTTGTTCAAATGATCTTCGAATTCGACTCGAAAATTCAAATATTCATCCCTAAATTTGTCCTAAATGATAAAAGATTTCTGGAATTTCCCTTATCATTACTGTTAATTCTAGAATTCTTTCTCAACATCTTATCACTATATTTTGTGATAAAAGTCTCGTATGTCAGTGTCAAAATCCATTCTTTCCATAGAAATATGTCGGTTTTGATATTCTTCTGGAATATTCACTGGTTCCAAATGGTGATAGCCAATCTTATCATTAAACCTTATGAAATCGGTCTGTTATCACTATCAGTAATGGATAACAGTGGAATTTTTATTGATTGGGAGATGGCTACTGATAACAGAAATATAATCAAAATTGATAAATCTCAATTGGATTTCGCAACAATTTTATTTTTCATCGGTGGATTTCTAAAGCTCAATTACATTGTTCTCCTTATCACAGGCCTTCTGCTGTTATCAGTTGAAAGATCATTCGCATGTTTTTTGCTGAATGATTACGAGAAAAAGTCGAGAAATTTTATATTGATCGGATTATTGATTGGTTATTATGTGATAAGCATGACTTTGTCGGTTTTTTGGTTTTTGAATCCAATGGATTTTTACTGGGCAATGGGAATATTTGTTGGGCCGAATTTAGTGGCGTTAATTGTGAGTTTTTTCTGGAAAATTTGATTTTACAACATTTATTATGGTTTTCGTCTCGAAAATGCTTGAAATTTGGCGAAAATATAAGAGTAATCGGCAAAAATCGTCAAAAACCAACAAAAAAAATTGTCGGAGGTTACGGTAGATTTAAAGGCGCATGCAACATTTTGTCGTCGGGTCTCGCCACGAATTTGCATTTTTTGTGGATTTTGTTGGTTTTTGAGGATATTTTAGAAGATTTTGAAAGGTTTTCATCTGTTTTTGCTAGAAAATAAGAAAATAACAATAATAAACTGCTGAAAATCTACTAAAAATCGCGAAAAATCACAAAACTCCACAATTTTAAATTTTATGGGATTACTGTAGGTTTAAAGGCGCACGTCACATTTTGTCATCAGGTCTCGCCACGTATTCGCAATTTTTGTGATTTTTGACGGTTTTTGAAGATTTTTCAGCCAGAATAAATCAATTTATCAGTTTTCCAGCTTCTCCTCTACTCCCGCCACTACAATATTCAAATTTCCCGCCTAATCGAAAACTCTCAATACACGCTGGCGGCGAGGTTTCAAGCCAAGGAGAATATCAGATGTTTTCAAATGATATCAAAAGTTATCACTTCAATTTTCGCACTTGTTATCATAGAAGCCGCCATTTTCGCAGCGGTTTATTTGGGAATTTGTCCGAAAATTGATTTGGTTTTGAATGGTTTGTTGGAGTATTTATTGAACTTGTGAGCTGCAAAAAATCAATAAATTGAAAAAACAAGTTTTTTTCAGATGTCCGTTATTCACCAGTTCAACTCTTCTCTACTCTGTCCCCCAGTGGAGAAACTATTCATTTTTCGGAAAATTTCGTCTTTTTCAAGGAAGAACGTCTTCGAAGATAATGGTTCAACCGAGAGCTGATAAGAGTGGAGAGGAAGCTGATAAATATTTTGAGCAGTTGAGAAATGCTTGGAGTTGATATAAAATAAAAATTGTTTGCAAAAAAAACTTCCCATCATTGCCGTGTCACCTGATGGGTCTCGCCACGAAAATGGTCTGGGCAGAGTTTTGACACTTTTTATGATGAAAATGGGTAAAATTGAGGGCAGTTTTCATAGATTTTTCCAAAAAATCAAACATTTTCAAAAATGCATGTTTTGTACTGAAAACTGCCGAAATTTACGTATTTCGACCCATTTTCATAAAAAAAAAGTGCCAGAACCTTATCCTTTCATCCATAAACCATTTTCGTGGCGAGACCCACCAGGTTAGAATTTGCAAAAAAAGTATCATTGGCCCCGCCAGGATTCGAACCTGTACCTCTTGTGTCGTACGAAGTAGCCTTCTTCTGATGGCTTTCACAAGTATGCTAACCACTACACCACAGGGCCACCGAAGGGACACCGGAAGGGGCACGTATAAGTAATGGATAGGGGGGAATGTCCTTTGAGGAGAAAGGGGGAAGCATGGTCAATAAGCATTCACTTGGTCTAGTTGTCTGCGTCTCGGAACTGTTTTGAAACAATTTGCATTAGAGCGAACTTTCATAGTCGAGGTGCCAATGGTTTTTGGGGTAGATTTACGGAAGAGAAATTCAAATTTCGAAATTCAGAAGAATTTTTTTCAGAAAACGTATTCATGTGAATCTTACTATCATTGTTTTTGAAATGCATAATGAAGCAATTTTTCGTCAGTGGTCTCGCAGCGAAAAGCGGAAAAATCGTGCTTTTCGATTAAACTTCCTGTGTGGCCACCGTATTTTTTAAAGGCCGCAGAACGATTTTCGCCGTTATGCTTTTCAAATAAAAATAATAATTTTAAAAAAAAAACAGTAAAAATTTGATATTTGATCAATTTGTTTTAATTCAGCACACTTTTTTTTCGTAAATTTACCTTTGAACTCTAAACTTTTGAAAACCAAGGATCTATTCATAAGAAAGTTCAACTGACAATTTTTTTATCAAGTCCCTTCACCAAAATTTTTATTTTTCAATTCAAAATCAAAGCTCTACAGAATCCAAAACCAAAAACCAATTCTTCGTCATTTTCCAATTTTCCCCTTCAATTTCCACCTGTTCAATGATGTTTCCATTCCCAAACCACTATTCATGCCATTCTTGACATCATAATTCAATTTCTGATAATCAGGTTCTCTTTTCTTTTGTTATTTGCTCGAACTGCTCGAACTTGATCTGGTTAGTCAGTTTTTCCAAATCAGAGCACAGAACATTCCAGGTGACTTGGTTTGTGAGTTTGATTCTGATTCAATCACAAGGTTTTTTTTTTGAAAATGAGCAATTGTTTTGGCTTTCAATAAATTTTTTGTAATTGATAAAGGTGTCAGAACTATTTTTGTAGTTGAACAAAAATTCTGAAAAAATTTTTGAAACGGCGAAAAAAATCATTGAAAAAAAACAAGCTAATTTCGCATCTTGCATCAACAAAGTTTGAGTTGTGTGAAAACCTTCTAAAAGATTTTTTATTATTTTCAAATAAATTTTTTCGGTTAGATAAAGGTGTCAAAATCATCTTTGTTGTTAAACAAAATCACTGAAAAATGTTTTAAAATAGCGAAAAAAATCATCAAAAAGTTTGGAAAAAAAGTAATTTTGCAATTTGCATCCCAAAAAGTTCAACATGATAAAAAACCGTTTAGACCAATTTTTATGATTTTTAAATAAATTTTTTGTGGTAAATAAAGATGTCAAAAACAACTTTGTAGTTGATCAAAACTTTTGAAAAATTTTTTTAAATGACGAAAAAAATCGTTGAAAATGTGAAAATTGAAAAACTTCACTTCCTTGTCACATTCCTCCAAAACTGCCGATTCCCTCAAATTTCCACATGTTCAACAAGAATTCTCCTCTTTTTTCTTCCTCTTCCTCCCCCATTTTTCAGCTAAAACATCACAAACAAACGCCGCACGTAATCACATGATACAAGACATTTCCCTCTTTTTTGCACCTGTTCCAGCCAAAAATAGGAAAATCTTATCACTGATAAGACATTTTCTTTTTTTTTTAAATATTTTTTATCAGAAACTCTCTATCACTGATCGCTTATCACTATCTTTAATTTCATAATGAAAATTGAATAAAATCAATATTAATTAATTTTTTTTCAGGTCATAGAAATCATAAAAACCATCAGAAAACAGCTGAAAAAGAAGCCACGCCCCTTCTCCGAAAAGTTATCAACTCTCTTATCAAACCTTATCAGTTATCACTTATCACTATGAACCTGCTCTTATCAAATGAAATCGTCATCTGGATCCCAGTCTACGAGATCAACAACACTGCCTACATGAACCTGAACTATCTCATTTTCACACTGATCTACCTTTTCCTCTTATCAATATCAGCATATTTCACCGTTTTACTGGTTTTTATCTCCTGGAAGAAACGAAAATTCCACAAGAACATGACAATTTGCTTCAGTTTTATTTTTGGGGCGTGGTTTGAGTGTTGGGTTGGAATTGTGCTGGTTTGGCCGTACAAGTGTGGACTGATAATGATTGATGGTGGGTGATAAGAAAAAAAACTGAGAATTGAATAAAAAACGCAAAAAAATGCAAAAAATTCGGTCTGAAACTGAAAAATTTGAGTTGTGGCCGAAGTTTTGCAAGTTTGCAAAAGTTCGGCCACCAAAAAAAATTCTGCGAATTCGCAATATTTTTTTCGAAGTTTTCACATATTTTTGGATGGAATTCAATCAATATTTCATTAGGAAAAAAATTGGAGAAAAAAATAAATTAAATATTCAACAAAAAAACGAACAATTTTTGATGACCGAGTTTTTGCAAAAGTTCGGCAATCAAAAAAATTCTGGAATTTCGCAATAATTTTTTCAAAAATTTGAACATTTTTCTGAGGGAATTAAATCAATATTTGATTACCAAAAAATCACCAAAAATCAAAAAAAAATCAAAAAATGTTCCAAAATTTTTGATGACCTAACTTTGGCAAAAGTTCAGCCACCATCAAACTTTTTTGAAATTTCGAAACTTCGCTATTATTTTTAAAAATTTCTAAAAAAAAAATTATACTTTTTCCAAGGAAATCCAAGTTCCTTTTCATTCTAAAAAATGAAATTTTTTGGTCACCTAACTTTTGCAAAAGCTCGGCCATATTTCCATTTCCAATTTTCCAGACACCAACCAGCACTACAGTAACTTCGAACTCTCTGAAATGTCCGATATGCCACGTGTCACCAACTTCTCCCAATCCTTTTTTCTCTTCTTCGGCTCTTTTCTACTATGGCACTATTTGGCGTCTACAGTATCCGGAATGGCCAATTTTGTGATTGAGAGAGCGATTGCTTCGTTTTTCTTCAGGTATATCACTCATTTATCGATTCTTATCAATTCTTATCATTTTCCTTTTCCCAGTGATTACGAAAAAATCGAGCGAAGTTACATTGGCTACTTCATTCTTATCACTTCCCAGTTCTTCGTCATCCAATCTTCCGTTTTGTTGTTTTTCTACGTTTTCAACTTGAAATCAGCACTTCTTATCAGTATTTTCATACTTTTTTGTGTGGTTTTGGTAAGCTGAACCATTTTTTTCGGGAAAATCAAAAATCATTTTCAGACATTTTTCTTCTTGTTACACTACAACACAACATTGCGAAATCAGTTGGATATCAAGCAAATCAAAATTTCGTATAATCTGGCGGCAAGGTTTCAGGCAGCTGAGAACGCGAGGTCGTTGAAGGTACTGTAGCTAAAAAATCCAAAAATTTGAGAGAAGAAAAACAATCCCATAAATCCTAAAACTTGTACATACCGTAGAGATGGGTCATCAAAGTTTGAGCTCATAGTTAACCCTCAAGAATTTTTTTTCGCTTTGAAATAAATTTTTCGTGTTAGATAAAGGTGTTGAAATCATTTTTTTAGTGAATCAAAATGTCTGAAAAAATTTTTGTAAAGCCAAAAAAAAATCGTTGAAAAATGATAATTCCCACTTTTTTTCAAGTTTTTCAATTTTTTCTAATTTAAACAACTTTTCCCATTTCCAGCTCGCCATCTTTGTCTTCTCCGTCATCTGCATCATATTCACCCTTGCTCTGTCCATGTTGGTCGTTTTATTCCTAAAATTAGTCCCCGAAGACTACAATTATATCATAATGACAGCTTTCGAGTGTTTGGTGGCCTTGTAAGTTCAACTGCACTTTTGGTTTTGAATTTCCGGGTTCCGGAAATGAAATTTGGAGAGTTTGTGCTCTTTTGAGCACAAATTCTACAAATTCCGTGACTCCGAAATTCCAGAAAAAAATTTCGGAAAAAAATGGAAAATTTCACCTGTTGAATGTTTGAACTGTGATTTGTAGCTAGCTAAACATCAAGTCCAAAAAATTTTTTTTGGTTTTTAATTTTTTTCTATTTTCACAAAAAGGTCAATTAAACAATTTTTAGGGGCTCTAAATTTGTCTGAAAAAATTTTTTAAATTAAAAAAAATTTTTTTTTCAAATTTTGAAAAAAATCTTTCCAGAAACCCTCTCTTCATCGTCCCAGTTGCCATGTTCTCGGTCCCGGAATGGAAAAATGAGTTTTGCAAAAATCTGCCATTTTTCGGTGGAAAACGACGTCAGCAAAGGCGGAAAAAGTCGAAAGATGTGAAATTGAATCATGAGATGAGGGTCAGTATGGAGACGGATTTGTATTTTGTGCAGTTGGAGGACTCGTGGAATACTAGTGTTTGATACAAGAATAAATTTGTTTGGAAATGTTGTTTTGCACTGGGAATGCGTCAAAGCACAAGAAAAGCGCCAGGGATCGAGAAACGCGCCAAAGATCGAGTTTCGCGCCAAGGATCCGAATGTGCGCCAAGAACATGAAAAGACGTGGAAAAATGAGAAATGCGTCAAGAAATTGGAATTACGTCGAGAATTCGGAAATGCGTCAAGAAACTTGAAAAGCGTCAAGGAATTGGAATTGCGTCAAGAATCAGAAAATGCGTCAAAACACTAAGAATGCCCCCAAAGAACTAGAATTGCGTCAGGAAACTAAGAAAGCGCCAAGGATCCAAAAATGCGCCAAGGCACTAAAAATGCGCCAAGGAATTGGAATTGTGCCAAGAACATGAAAAGACGTCGAGGATTCGGAAATGCGTCAGGAAACTTGAAGAGCACCAGGGATCTGAAAATGCGTCAAGGCACCGAAAATGCGCCAAGGATCCAGAAATGTGCCAAAAACCTGAAAAAAACGTCGAGGGTTCGGAAATGCGTAAATGCACTAAAATTGCGCCATGTATCCAAAAGTGCGCCAACATTCTCAAAATTGTTTCAAATTTCTCAAATTGTATCAAAATCTTTCTCCAAACACCAAAAACCACCCCTATCACATTCCCATTCCTTTTTTTCTGTTTATGGGAAAATCACCGTCAAAAAGCCCCGCTGCCTCTCATTCCCAGCCCATTTTCCACGATGGAAAAGCTAAAATATCGATTTTTATCGATACTCTTGACCTTTTTGATGTCATCAGTGATAACAGAAGGAGCAACAATCCACGGAGCAACTATCACGTGTACTTCTAGTGAGTCATGGCTCTAGGGTCCAAAGGATTCAGAATATTCCGGAATTTGTTGCAGAAGACGAGCCAATCCTTGTCAGTGGTGCTGTCAACAAGGCATTCACCATGAAAATCAACGAAAAAGTCCAAAACTGCAATGGTTACTGTATCAGCAAGTTGGTGTCCCTTGACGCAACCCTGGCCAACGGGGACCCTGTCCACATCCGAAATGTTCACTTTTCGTGTGTCCCCGTGGTGCCGAAAGCCGAGGCGATGTGTACGGTGAGAAGCGGGATTTCGGAGTGTCGTAGGGAACGTTGAGTTTTGCAGAAAACTTGTACCACAAAGATCTACAAGAATGACACGACGAGCAAGTCGATTGATCGTAGTGTTGGGTCGTTGAAACGGGTGCTGGTCAAGGAGATTGGGGTGAGGATGACGCTTTTTCTGAGCTTGACGCGTGTTCAGTGCCCATGACGCCTTTCTAGAGTCTTTGCGCATATTTAGTGTCTTGACGCGTTTCCAGATCTCTGACGCATTTCTCGATCCCTGGCGCTTTTGCAGTTCTCCTGGCGCGTTCCCAAATCGTTGGCGCTTTTTCAGTGCCTTGGCACAATTTTTGAGCTTGACGCATTTTCAGTTTCATTGACGCTTTTTTAGTTACTTGGCGCGTTTCCGGATACCTGACACATTTTCAGTGGCTTGACACAATTTTTGATATTTGGCGCTTTTCCAGTTAGCTCGACGCATTTCTGGAGCCATGACGAAATCCTAACTTCCTGGCACATTTTCGTGCTCTTGGCGCGTTTCTAGATCCTTTCGATCCATGACTCAATTCCAGTCACCTTGCGCAATTCTAGTGCTTGATACACTGCTAGCTCGCTGGCGCCAGTTCCGTGCCTTGACGCCTCTCCAGTGCACCTGGCGCCAAGCCCGTTTCTTGACGCCTTTTCAGTGCTTTTGGCGCAATCCTGGTGCTTGACGTACTGCTAGCTCGCTGACGCCTTTCCCGTGCTTTGACGCCTTTTTCGTTCATTGACGCCTCTTTAGTGCCTCTGGCGCCATTCTCCTGCCTTGACGTCTTCTCAGTGCTCCTGGCGCAATCCTCGTACTGGCGCCTTTTCAGTGCCTTGACGCCTATCCCGTGCCTTGACGCCTCTCTAGTCACGTTGGCGCCATTCCCTCCCAATCCATCCCTCATTTTCCAGGACTTTTCCTACGAGAAAGCCGAAGAGAAGACGTGTTGCTGCAAGGACGCCAAGTGCTCCCGTCGTCTGGATGCCACAATGCGTCTAAATCTCCGCTCCAACTTCAAGATTCACTAAACAATCCCGAAAAAGAATAATAATAATAAATCCGTTGGCGAGCATTCTCTTCGAAATCTCATTTGCCTTCGTTTTCACATGTTTCACACGCCGTCTCTGCGTCTCTCGTCTCCGCACACTCTCTCGTCGGTCTCTGCGTCTCTCGTGTCTCGTTTCGTCGGTCGGCGCGCCCCTTATCACCATGACAACACGGTGATATATGGCCGGGTGATAAGGCTTTTTGTGTGCATGTTGGCATGTGTACTAACATAATCCCTTTCTTTTATTTTGGCTTTCGGATATCTTTTTATCACGAGGTGATAGCTGTTTTGATGCTTTCTTGTGAAAATTGATAAGAAGGTGATTACGCGAGAGACTGATAAGAAGAGATAATTGGATTAGAGGTTGGAGAGGAAATTAGAAGAGTCTAGACTTGAAAGATTTGATGAAATTGAGAAAAATGGGAAATTTGGGGAAATTGAATTTTTTTTTGGAATTTCGAAAAAAAAATAAACAACTTGAAAGTTGAAAATGAGGAAATTCGGGGAATTCTGGAATTTCTAGAAATTTCTAGAAGTTTCCAGAATTTAAAATTTTTGGATTTTGAAAAATTGAAAATTATTTAAATTTTTTACAAGCTTCTGGAATTTTCTAGAATTTTGTACACATTTCTATTAATTTTTAGAAGTTTCTGGAATTTTCTGGAATTTTCTGAACGTAAAAAAAAAGAAAAAATTTTTTTTCAAAAATTTGTAAAATATGGAATTTTTAAAATTTTTTTCCAGTATTTCTGATTTTTTTCAATCTTAAAAAAATATTCAAAACATTTTAAAATCTAAAAAAAATAAAAAAAAAACATTTTTTTGGAATTAAAAAAAAAAAATTTTCAAAATTCATCATCATCATTATCATTTTTATCTTTTTTCATATATTTATCACCTTATCATTTATCATATCACAAATTCTGATAATTATCCCTTCTCTCCTTTCCCCTTCCATACCCCCTCTCTCCAGTCACGTAATCTGCCGTGTAGGGCTCTCGGAGCAGGTGCAAATTATCTGGCGGCCCCTGGCCCCCGGCCAAACCAACCACATTTCATTTCACATTTGGGTTTCCAATTTTCTACAAAAAATTATATATCTTTCTGATTTTTTTTCTTTTTTCCTTTTCTAGAAGCTTTGCTAAAAAATTTGAAAAAAATTGAAAAACATTTTTTTTTCAGAAATTTTTGAACTTTTTTTTTGGCAAGTGGGAACATTTTTGAAAACTTGAAAAGTTGAAAAATCAATAATCACCTAAAAATGCCGACTACTATCAAGAAAAAGACCAAAAAAATCGCCGAGGATCCGTTATCATCGTCTGGAGTCTCTTCGTTATCAGGAATTTCCTCTTACAATATCCGGAAGATTTCCATTTATAAAAATGGTGATCGATTTCATCGAGGAGTCAAGGTACTGATAAGAAAGATGTCCACATTGATAAGAAGTTATCAAATTTCAGTTTGTGATAAATCCCCGTGTTATCAAAGACATGGAGCCCCTTCTGAACCAGATCAATGATCGGATTGAGCTTTCTCATGGAGCCAAAAAGTTGTATTCGGCTGATGGGAAAATGGTGGCGTCGATTAAGGAGTTGGAGGATGGAAAGGTGAGTGGAATGGAGAATTCTAGAAGCCCACAGAATTCTGAAGCCCTGGGGTCCTTCCTGAAGCCGTAGGGTCCCATAGTAACGCCCCACAAACGCCCCACCTGTTAGAAAACCCCTAGAAATTTTTTTTTGATTTTGAAATAAATTTTTTCTGTTAAATGAAGGTATCGGAAACAACTTTGGAGTTAAACGAAATTCTTGAAAAATGTTTTGAAAACTCGAAAAAAAATCATTGAAAAAATCAAAATGAGCTAATTTTGAATTTTGCATCCACAAAGTTTGAACTGATAAAATCGTCGAGAATAATTTTTTCCACTTTGAAATGTTTTTTTTCAATTATAAAAATTTCTTAATCAATTTTGTAGTTGACCAAAACTTCTGAAAAATTTTTTGAAATGGCGAAAAAAATCGTTGAAAAACCTAAAAAGAGCTGATTTGACATTTTGCATCCACAAAGTTTGACTTGATGAAAACCGTTGAGAACATTTTTTCCACTTTTAAATAAATTTTTTGTGTTAGATAAAAGTGTGAAAATCAACTTTGTAGTTGTTCAAAATTTTTGAAACATTTTTTTAAAAGACGAAAAAATCGTGGAAAAATTGTGAAAATGAGTTCCAGGTGAAACTCTGAAAGTTCTAGTGTATTTCTGAATCCTCAAAGTCCCTTATTTTCCAGATCTACGTCGCCGCATCCGGTCATTTCATTCCAATGCGCTACGGCGAGTTCACCGAAAGAGTCTGGAAGCCACCGAGCCGAAAGCACAGCCCAATCATGAGTGCTGATCGGATAAAAACCGCTCGGACTCGATCACAAGAACCCGGAAAACGACGTCAACAACAACAACAACTGACTGCAGAAGGAAGTCAAATTGGATCGGGAGTGCAGAGAAGTCGATCAGTTCGGACATTGGCAGAGGATCGGAAGTCGAGAAGGGATGTGTCCAGGGGCAATTCTTCTGTGAAGACGAATGGAGTGGCTCCTCCTCCGATTCCAAAGCGTCCGGAGATGGTTAGACCCAAGGTTGGGGCAAAAGTCGAGAGAAAGCCGATTCCGACGAATAAAAAGCCGCCGACTCCGAAACGAGGAGTCAATAAGAAGGTGTTGGGGGCAGCGATGGGGGCAGGAGTGGCTGTGGTCGGAGCAGCGGCCATTGGAGCAACTATGATCAAAAAGCCGAAGACCCCAGCGAAGCCGATTGCAACTGCGGTTTCTGATATCTCGACGGCTTCTTCTGTAATTCCTGCACCGAACATTGAGTCAAATGCCGCGGAGATTCTTGAATTCCCTGAAGAAGAGAAGAAAGTCGATATGGCCACTATCCACCGGACCCCTACTCCACCGAGAGCTCCGACTGCTCCAATGTCAAGGAGCAGCAGTGCAAAGTCGGCAAAGTCGCTGGCCAGGAAGCCGTCGACTCCTGGAGAGAAGGCTGCTATGGTTATGGAGGCCAAGAGTATTTCACAGTATGTTGGGGGATTTATTTCACAGCTTCAAATTTTTTTCAAGCCTTATCTTTTTCTAACTGAAAAAATTGTTTCAAAATTGAAAAAAAATGTTCTAGAAGAGTTCGTGTAGATTTACGGGGCACCTTTTTTCCAGTGATTTTTTTCATAGCTTAAAAAATTTTTTCAGAGATTTTGGTCAACTACAAAATTGATTTAGACACCTTTATATAACACAAAAAATTTATTTTGAAATGAAAAAAAAATTCGAAAAGGTTTTTTATCAAGTTTAAGTTTGTTGAAAGGGTTAGAAAGGAACCTTATCTTTCATTTTTTTTCAACGATTTTTTTCAAGGCTTCCAAAGTTTTTTCAAGCATTTTGATCAACAGCAAAAATGATTTTGAGGTCTTTTTCGAATTGAAAAAATTTATTTCAAAGCTGGAAAAATTTTGTTATGAGGTTTTCTATGCGGTCAAACTTTTGGTACCTTTTGGCCCATAATGTCCCTAGATCAGTTCCACCACTCCTCGAATCGCTTTTGCAACGTCTGCCTTATCACCTTATCACTTTCCAGACAACCAACTCCAGAGAGCTCTGAAGAAGAGGAGGAAGAGGAAGAGGAAGAAGACGATGAGGAGGAGTCTGTGGAGGATGATGAGGAGGAGGAAGGATCCGAACAAGAGGAAGAAGAAGCTGAAGATGAGGAGGAAGAGGATGAAGAAGAAGAAGAAGGATCTGGAGTGGAGACACCTGCTTCCAGAAGGTCTTCTTCTGCTGTTTCGTGAGTTTTTTGGGATTTTCCGATTTTTTGGGAATTTTGATTTTTTAGGAATATTGATTTTTTGAGATTATTGATATTTGGGATTTATCGATTGATTTTCAGATCGGCTAGAAGTGCTCCAAAGTCTGCCAAATCGACTAGATCTGGAAAATCGTCCGCCAAATAAACAATAAATTTTTTGTGATAAAATATTATTGATAAGTCTACTGATAAGACAAAATCTAAATTTCCTAAGTTTATTTCCGCTACTAAATTTCAAAAAATGATAATAGTTTGATGATAGTCTTGTGATACATAAATTTATATTTATCTCTGGATTTCAAATTTTTAAAAATTTCAAATTTTGATTTATTGATTTATCGATTGATTTATTGATAATAAATTTAAAAATGTTTAGTGATCGAACTTTGATCATGATTTGTGTGCAATGCACAAAAACTGTATACTTTATCACTGATAAGAAATTTTTTCCAATTTTTTTGCAAATTGGCACGTTTTCTTGAATGAAAATGGGGGTTTCAGAAACTAAAAAAATTTGAAATTTTTTTAATCAACTGGAACTTGAAAATGATCAAAACAACATGTGATTGACTACAAAAAGTGATAACAAAATTTTTTGAATTTTGAAAAAATTCGAAAAAAATTGTTTTTTTTTCAAATTTTCCCGAAAATTCTCTAGTTCTGATTGATGGTCTCGTCTGGATTTGTGTTGTTGACAAACGGAGAGAAGTTCCGCCCAAAAACTGTGTATTCCTTATCAGTAAACTGTACTTTGTAGCGGATTAGTGTGCGAGCACATTGTGCCGACCGATGGGGCGAAGAGTAACAGAGTTCACAGTGATCTTTTGGTGTCATGACGTGAGTTTGGTGCGTTGGCGCGTTTTCGGTGCATTGACGCAATCTCGGTGCATTGTCACGTTCTTGGTGCATTGACGCTTTTCTAGCCTACTCACAGTTTTGGTGCCATGGCGTCATCCTGGTGCCCTCTCGTACCTTGGCGTCATTCTGGTGTCATGACGTGAGTTTGGTGCATTGGCGTGTTTCCGGTGCATTGGCGCAATCTCGGGCATTGGCGCGTTTTTGGTGCATTGGCGTGATTTCGGTGCATTGACGTGATTTCGGTGCATTGACGTGATTTTGGTCCATTGACGTTTTTTTGGTGCATTGACGCAATCTCTTTGCATTGGCGCTTTTCTAGCACTCTCACAGTTTTGATGCTATGGCGTCTTTTTTTTTGCCATGACGCCATCGCAGTGCCTTGACGCATTTCTTGATCTCCCGATCCCTTGGCGCTTTTCCAGTGACCTTGGCGCACTTTCCGATGGATATGTTCTCTAAACCGGTCTTCTTTTGTCACAGATCAACAGCAGTCTCCTATCTCTTATCAATTTGTTCTTTTGGAAGTGTGTTGTACCCAGTTTGTACATATTGATTTTTTAAAGTGATATAGTGATAAGGAGTGATCAATTGGGGATTGTTGATTAATTTTCTGTTATCAGTGATATCTAGAAAATTTTAAAAAGTTGAGAAAATTGGAGAAAATCTGAGGGAATCTCACCTGATCATGATGCAAACCGTTTTCTCTTCTTTCATCGTCTGTTTCTCTTATCAAACCTTATCACTATCACTTATTGATTTTTCCAAAATCAATCCTTTATCCATCCTTATCACGTTATCACAAATCATAATTCGATTATCAACTTATCACAATTATCGATCGAAACCGAGTGTAGTCAGTTGTGATCAACGTCAATAAATAATCCTCTTTATCAGCTTCTTTCACTGAATTCCCTCCGTTTCGCCGGCAGTCCGGCCACTGATTATCAGTGATAAGCCGAGTCATTTGTGCTGGCAGCCTGCTGCAGTCGGGCGAGAATTATTTATTACCCGAAAGTGAAGAGACAAGTGATGAGGACGAATTGGCAGTGCTTTTGACACCAGAAAGGTGGGTTACTGTGGTCTGGGTTACTGTACTTGGGGTTACTGTATTTGGGGAAGTCCGCAATTTGGCGTATAGTGTCGGGTTACTGTAGTTAGAGAAGTCTGTGAACTGTCGTAAGGTTACTGTAAGTCCGCAATTTGTCGTCTGGTGTTGGGTTACTGTACCTCAACTTTCTGCAGTGTTTCTTAGGGGTGTTCACGGAGATTGAAGCTACAGTAACCCCATCAATTTGTCATTGACACAATTCTAGTGCCTTGACGCAATTCTAACACCCTGGCGCCATTCTAGTGCCTTGACACATTTCTGGAACCTTTGCGCTTTTTCGGTGCCTTGACCCAATTCTCGCACGCTGGCGCTTTCTCGGTGCCTTGGCGCCATTCTAGTACCTTTCCCCCATTCTAGCACCCTTGCGCTTTCCTGGTGTCTTGACGCATTTCCCGTGCCCCTCCGTGCACAATCGCTTCCAGACTCAATTTCTGAACCTGATCTTTTGAACCTTTGACCTCAGTGGTCTTGAACTTTGAACTTTGAACTTTTCCAAAAAGAGCTCTGTTAAGAAGCCCCCTATCAAGTACCAGGAACCCTAAACATGTTGTTTTGGGTACAGTACACTCCAACTCCAAAACACGGCCCGTCTCCTTTCTGTTATCAGTGGAGCACACTTGCACCCTCCTTTTTTTGCACACTATCTCTTCATCAGTACCAACTGATTGTACACTTCCCCCTCAACACTTTCCTCTTACATTTTTTGCCGGTTTTCTCGGAAAATCACCTCATTTTGTGATTGGTCAGCTTCTTGGCGAGAAGGCTGTTATCACTTATCACTATATCATTTTGTCAATGAGATGGAAAGAGAGAATTGATGATTTCGCACTATTTGAGACTAGACAGTCATGTGGTTTCGGTGGTTTGCAAGTTGAAAGCGGAAATTGCAGAGTTTTATTGATTTTTCTGAATTTTTCGAATTTTTTAATCGGGGGACTAGGTTTGGCAAGATGGCAAAAGTTAGGCCGCTGTGAAAACTTTTTGAAATTTTGATTTTTTTTTGAATTTTTTCTGGAATTTTCAAAACTTTTTTCTGGTGGCCTAACTTTCTCAAGTGTAAAAAAATTAGGTCACCTTTAATTTTGTTCAGTTGGTGGCCTAATTTTTTTACTCTCGCTAAAGTTAGGCCACTGTGAAAAATTCGTGTTTTTTCTGAAATTTTCGAATTTTTCTGGTGGCCTAACTTTTTCACAAGGCCATTCTGAGAAACTTCGAATTTTTTAGTTGATGGCCTAGGTTTTGCAAGTTTGCAAAAGTTAGGCCACTGTGAAAACATCCTGAATTTTTGGTTTTTTTGAATTTTCTAAATTTTTTCTGGTGGTCTAACTTTTTCACAAAGTAAGGCCTTTCTGGGAAATTTAGGTTTTTTTTTCTAAAATTTCTGAATTTTTTTTAGTTTGTGACCTAGATTTTTCATTCTTGCAAAAGTTAGGCCACTTGACCAAATTTTCAAAATTCGAATTTTCCAAAAAAAAATTTCAAAAATTGATTTTTTTTCAATTTTTTATTCATATTTTTTTTCTCCGTAAATCTACACTAACCTCCCTCTTTTTTTCTATTTTCCAACTTTCCACTCGAGACCCAAACCCTTCCATTTTTCAGTGATTACTCCATTATCATCATGCAGCCGTCGTACGATGCCGACGACTTCATGCGTCGTGGATTCTTCGGATCCTTGATCGGATTCCGAAAACGATCTTCGAGTAAGACAGGTAAACACGTCATTATCATTCCCTTGTCATTTTCCGTTATCAGCTAAATCAGCAAAAATCAGTGTTCTTTGGCACGTATTTTCGGAAAAGTCTGCTAGTTTTTCGAACAATACGTATTGTCATTTTGCAAACGCGCTCTATTGTAAAAGTTGATTAGAATTGCATCATTCGCTTGCTTATCACTCTTTTTGATCTCGAGAAATTGAGAATTTTTGGGTGAATGACCGCATGTGACACTAGGTAAGACCTTGAGATACAACTATGTGGTTGTCAAATAATCGGTTTTGGTTTTATTTTGATTTTTTTGGAATTAAGGAATGAATTATTGATTGATTTTTTAGAAAAAAAATGTTTTGGGAAAATTTGAAAAATTTCGAAAAAATTTCAAAAATTTTTTTGAATTTTTTTTCAAATTTTTGAAAAATTGGAATGGTTTTGTGATACTTCGCAATTTCAGAAATTTTAAAAATTTTAAAAATTCATGCAAAAATTTTTTTGTAAATTTTTTGAATCTAAAAAAATTATCACAAAAATTATGAAAAGTGAAAGAAATTTTTTTTTTGAAAATTGAAAAAAAAATTTTTCCAATTTTTTTCACATATTTGAAATTATCTCCTGATATTTGAAAATTAGAAAAAAAAATTCAATCCAAAAAAAAATAAAAAAATGAAAAATTTTTTTTTGAAATTTTCATGTTCAAAAAATCCTCTTTTTTTCAATTTCAAATTTTTTTTTATTTTGAAAAATTTGAAAAATTGCTCTCAATTATTTGATTTTTCCTGAAAATGTTTAGTTTTTCTATATTTTTTCTCAATTTTTTTTTCAAGATTCTTAAAAGAAAGAAAACAAATTTTTTTTCGCAACCAACAGCAACCAATTATTAGAACTTCGGAATAACAAAAAACAATTTTCCCAATTTTCCAATTTTTCTCCCAAAAATCAATACTCTCTCCCTTCCGAAACTTTTATCACTCCTGCTCTACACTCTACCCTAAACACGTGTACCGACTATTCCCACACCACCTTACCCCTACCTTCTCGAAGATCACCCACTCTGCGTCTCTCGCTCCCCTAACACTCTTGTCACTCTGCGTCTCTTATCATTATCAGCCAATACCAACAAATTGCGTCATATTATGACCCGAAAGACAACACTTTTGCCCGTTTTCCGACTTATTTATACACTTCCAGAACCCCTTCCACCTCCACTACCACCCAAGTTTGGCCCATCGACAGTTGACCAGGGACCGTGTACCAGTGCGCCTGTCGTGGTCCCCGCCCCGGTTCCTAATCATCAACATCTTCATCCACAGTTCATCGGCCCACCGCAAAATCGAACGGAATACGAGATTTATCGAGAAATTGTCAGTGAGGCAGAATATATCGAGAGAAGCCCGCTGGTGAGTGCGGAACTTGGCTCGAAATGGGTCTAGCGATCCCGTTCCTGAATTTTTTTGAAGTAATGACATAAAAAATGAGCCAAAACATTTTTGAGAATGATCCTTGAGTTAGATCATCGGAAAATCAAAAAATCTTACATTATTTATCACTTTCACACTTTTTGGCATAACTTTGCTCTAAATGCTTCTTTTGAGCCCGTTTTTGGATGATTTTGCAAGTTACGGGTCTAGAAATGTGTGGAACAGTTTCCAAGAAATTATGTAAAGATTGAGATGAGAGACGTCATCTGAAACTTAGCAAACCTCCAAAAAAGTGACCTCCATATTTTGTGTCATAACTTGGCTCAAAATGCTCCATTTGAACCCGTTCTTGGAACATTTTGTAGTTCAGGGAATATTTGTTATGCGAAAAAAAATTTTGAAAAAATTTGTGAAGATTCAGATGAGGGACGTCTTCTGGAATTTTCCAAAAAATTAAAAAAAAACATTTTTTTTTAGAAAAATGAAAATTTCTCAAAATCTCTATAAATTTATCACAATCAATTGCTTTTTCCCACTATCAACCCAAACACTTTCCAGACCACTCCCGACTTCTCGTGCCCGACCACTCCTCAACCATCATACGCCTACCCACCCGCCCAGCACAACATTCCCCTCCCAGTCCCCGTCCCTCAACAACTTTTCGATCAGAACCATCTTCTAATGCCTCAAAACCCACCTGAAATGATGCTCCATCCGTCCCAATATCACATGGTTATGAGCCCAATGGCTCCGCATCCGATCCCAGTTGACCCGAATGGAGTGCCGCTTGGAACTCGTGAGTTTTCAAAAATTCAAAAAATCATAAAAAACTCAATTTTGCTTTAAAAATAAAAGTAAAAAAACGAATCGATAGGAAATTTCCTCCTCTTTAACTTTGTAATTGATCACTTCTTCCTATCTTTCATCATCTTCAAGTTAGCATTCTTCTAACAAAAAGTGTATCAAAAAAAGTAACATTGCATCATTGTTGACACACTGTTTCATAGGTTTGAATGGATGGGAAAGAGTGTTTGTGTACATGACTAATACAAGTATTGATTATTATCTTTTCCTACGTTTTATCACTATTTCAGAGTGCCCAATGGCCCCACCACCGTACTCCTCGTTCGCCCCACAGTCATCTTCGCCGTTGGCTCAAATGACACCACAGCAATTGCAGAGTATTCCGTTTGATGTGAAGAGAGAGATTCAGGAGCATTTAGTGGTGGGTTAGAAAGAGATTATGGATTTTTTGAAAATTTTGTGGTTTTTTTTAGATTCCCAGAAAAAAATTTCAAAAAAAAAAATACAAATTTGTGCAAAAACAATTTTCAAAAAATTTTTTTCTTTAAAATTGAATTAGTAATTAATTTTTAATCTTTTTTTAATTTTACAAAAAGTCTGAAACGCAGGAAAAATTGTAACAAATGTTTAGGTTCCCTGGAAAATTTCTAGAAATCTCTAGGGTCCCAGAACCACATTATCACTTTTCAACGATTTTTTTCGCTATTTCAAAAAGTTTTTCAAAAACTTTAATCAACTACAAAATTACTTTTGACATTGTCATTTAACACAAAAAATTTATTTCGAAGTGGAAAAAATTGCTCTAAACAACTTTTATCAAGTTGAACTTTATGGAGGCAAAATGCAAGATTAACTAATTTTAATTTTTCAACGATTTTTTTCGCCACTTCAAAAAATGTTGACTAATTTTGATTAACTACAAAATTGATTTTGACACCTTTGCTTAACACAAAAAATTTATCACGTAGTCATAAAAAATCATCTTGAGGGGTTTCTACCAAGATAAACTTTGCTTACTCTAATAGACAATCACCTAATTTTCATCATTTTTCTACGATTTTTTTCGCCCTTTCAAAAAAATTTTCAGTAGTTTTGTTCAACTACAAAATTAATTCTGATTTCTTTATCTAACACAAAAAATTTATTTCAAAATAATAAAAAATCTGCTTGCAGGTCCAAAGCGGCAAGCAACAAATGTCAATCGAAGACATTGTCAAACTAGTCGTCGTCGCGCTCAAAGACTCTCAAATCGAGGAATCACGCGAAGAAGAGTCTCCAGAAGAGATTCTCCGAAGGAAGAGAATTCAGAACAATCTGGCAGCTGCCAGATATCGGAAGAGACAACGTGAAGCCCGTGAGTGTGCTGAACAGGAGTTGGGCGATTTGACGAGAAGGAACGACGAGTTGCGGGATACGGTATCCCGGATGGAGAGGGAGATTTCCGAGTTGAAGCAGGCGGTGCTCGGAAGACAGTGATTAGTTATCACTGATAACGACTAGATTTTTTTGAACTTGACAATTTTTTTTCATTCCCAGTGATATTCCATATTCGAACTTTCCATTCATATCTTCCAGCAGGACCTTTTTTCAAATTTTTTATTTTCTTTTTTTTTCGAATTTTTCGATTTTTTTGTATGTACAAATTATCTGTGATAATGAATCGAATATTAATTCCACGAGGCATTCAATTGATTAAAATAGGTATCAGTGTCCTTTTTGATAGTCGCATCCTTATCATTATACTTTGCAATTGCCACTTTTTGTCGTCTTTTCTTTAGAACCATTGAGTAAAGTGGGTTGCTCATTAGTTCGCATTTCCGCCAAGCTTCAACTGAGAATAGGATACACGGGCAGATGATCAAGGGACCCCTGAAACATTTTGGGAAGTTTAGGGACCACAAAAAATTGTCATTTTTCAGCGATTTTTTTCGGGGATTCAAAAATTTTTTCAGAAATTTTGTTCAACTACAAAGTTGTTTTTGAGACATTTGTTCAATTGAAAAAATTTATTTAAAAGTGGAAAAAATCATTCTAAATTGTTTTTTATCAAGTTGAAATTTGGTAAGGCAAAATTCTAAATTACTGTATTTTCCAAAATTTTTGAAAATTTTTCAACGATTTTTTTCAGCCTTTCAAAAAATTTTTCAGAAGTTTTGGTCAATTACAAATATGATTTTGACATCTTTATCTAACCAAAAAATTCATTTGAAAGTGCAAAAAAAACGTCTAACTTACATTGTGCTGAAAATACTTTGAAACATGAAATTCAGCAGGGTATCTGAATTTGGGAACAAGTCCAAGAATATGATAGTTGTCAGAATACTTGTGAATATCATCAGTGCCATTCCGACATTGATAACACGAGTTATCATTTGAAAACATCTGACATTCTCTTTGGCTTGGAAACGGGCGGCCAGGGTGTAATTGGTGGGATTCGAGAAGTTTTCGATGGTCGCAGTGACACGGAGAGTGTAGAGACGCGACAGTGAGAGGGTCTGGAAATTGGGGGAAATGGGGAAAATCCCATGAAAAGATGGTTTTTTTGTTGAAAAATATAGGTAATTTTCGATAGGAAGATTACGGTAAATTCAAAGGCGCATGTCACATTTTGTCGTTGGGTCTCGCCACGATTTCGTAATTTGTGCGGATTTTGAAGGTTTTTGATGGTTTTCTGTGGTTTTTGATGATTTTTTAAATCCTTTAGATAATTATTTGTCAGAAAATTACGGAAAATTGGCAGAAATTCATTGAAAAACGCCAAAAATCATCAAAATCCACTAAAAAATTTATTTTGAGGTTACGGTAGATTTAAAGGCGCATGCCACATTTTGTCGTTGGGTCTCACCACGAACTCGTAATTTTCGCGGTTTTCGGTGTTTTTTGAAGAATTATTCGTCAGCAAATTGAGGAAAATCGCCAAAAATCATCAAAATCCACTAAAAAATTTGTTCTGAGGTTACGGTAGATTTAAAGGCGCATGCCACATTTTGTCGCCGGGTCTCGCCACGTATTAGTAATTTTTGCGGATTTTGTAGGTTTTTGATGGGTTTCGAAACGTTTCGAGGGTATTTTGAAGAGTTTTTCGCAGGAAAACTAAAAAAAACATTTTCAATTTTTCGAAAAATTTTCAAAAATTACTCGAAAAAAATGTTACATTTTTGTAACCCTCAAAGTTATGATTTTACGTTCAGAGTTTGCTCAAAATAAGGTTGTGAATCTTGAATCTCTGAATCTCTTCTAAAAACCTCTTCTCGAATTAAAAAGAGAAACCGACGGCGAGAGAAGAAAAGCGGGAGGCATGGCGCCTCGTCGGCGCCAGCTGCCTATCACATATTCGTGCTTGTGCCGGCGTCTGGGCTGGGGCCCCGTGGTGTAGTGGTTAGCACACTTGTCTCACAATTCCTCCTCGACTCTATGTTTCGTCAGACAGGCGTTGCAGCCCTATTTCTTGTGTATTTCATTGTAATCATAATTTCAGGCCGTCGTACAGACAGATGACTAAAGCGATATACATATTCGGAGAGTTGTGAGACAAGAGACGCAGGTTCGAATCCTGGCGGGGCAAAAATGATTTTTTGGACAATTTTGGAAAATGGAAATTTCAAATGAAGAAATTGAATAGAAAAATTCCAAACTACCGTATTCCCTAGAGCTTCCAAAGTTAGAGTTTATAGAAAACCTTTACGGAATTTTTTTTCAGTTCCAAATAAATTTTTTGTGCTAGATAATTGTGTCAAAAATAATTTTGTAGTTGAACAAAATTACTGAAAAATTTTTTGAAACTGCGAAAAAAAATCGTTGAAAATTTTGAAAATTACAGTAATTTTGCATTTTGGAATCATAAAGTTCAACTTGATAAAAAATTTCTATAACAATTTTCAGCGCTTTCAAATAAATTTTTTGTTTAGATGAAGGTGTCAAACTTAGTTTTGTATTTGTAGAAAATCACTGAAAAAATTTTTGAAATAGCGAAAAAAATCGTCGAAAAATAACAATTTTGAAAATTTTGCATTTTGCATTCACAAAGTTCAACTCGATAAAAATAATTTAGAACAACTTTTTCCACTTTGAAATAAATTTCTCATGTCAGACAAAAGTGTCAAGAATAATTTTGTAGTTTATCAAAATTTCTGAAAAAATGTTTGAAACAGGGAAAAAAAATCGTTGAAAAATAGAAAAACCATTAGAAGAAATACGTTAGTTTTAATTTTTGAAAAATCAGCATAAAAACTTTCAACCCTTTTACCCTAGAAATCCTAAAATTGTGAGAAGAAGTTCAAAATGTCCTTCAGGTCCATTGGCACCTTGACTATGAAAGTTCGCTCTAATGCAAATTTGTTCAAATTTATGTTGAGACCCAGACAACTAGAGACACCATAAAAAAGTGATTGCCCAAAAGAAAAGTTGCACTTCAAGGACATTTCCCACTATCCATGACTTATACGTGCCTCTTCCGGTGTCCCTTTGGTGGCCCCGTGGTGTAGTGGTTAGCACTTGTCTGTCACATTCTTCACTCCGTAACACGCATGTTTCAGGATCCCGCACCGTGTTCCACTTTGTCAGATAACAAGCACAGGTTCGAACCCTGACGGGGCCGAAATTTTTGGGTTTTGAAAAATTAATTTTTATTTTTTTTGCAAAAAATTGCTCTGGATTTTGCTACAGAAATTTGACAAAAAATCAGAAAAATCCGGAAAATTCAAAATAAACATTTTTGACATTTTTTCGAATTTTTTGGGAAATTTCAGGATTTTTCAAACATTTTCAAAAAATTCAAAAAACGTATGAGATTTTACAAAATTTCTGAAAATATTTTAAAAATATATTTCTTATTTTTTCAAATTTTTCTGGATAATTTTGAAACCAAAAATATTTTTGGAAAATCAAAAAAAAAAATTTAAAAAGTTAAAAAATTAAAAAAATTAAAATTCCAAATTTTTGAAAAAAAAAATCTCAAAATTAAAATTTTTTTCTTATTTTTCCTGTTTTCCCAAATTTTTCTTGTCAATTTTGACAACCTTTATACTTTTTTGAAATTCAAAAAATTTTTAACATTCAAAAAAAATCCCAAAACTCACCACGACCCCCAAAAAGTTCGGCAGCACACTGAACCCAATGAACCAATAAAAATGGAAGAAACAAAAGAAAAACATTCCAGAAACCACCAAATTGTACACTTGACAAATCAAAAATATGCCGATCCAAATATAATTCCTTGTCTTTTTCTCATAATCCACGAGGAAAAAGCAAGCGAAAGCGCGCTCCATTGAGACTCCCAATACTACAGTAGTCATCGAGAATATAAAGTGCCAACGAATGAATCCGCCAATGAAAAATGGGATGATCCGGTGGTCCACTGGGACACGGATGAAGTTCAGAGGATCAGAAGTGAAGAACTGTTTGATGATTGTCGTGGAATTGGAAATTTGAACTGTTCCAATTTCATAAGGCTTCATCAGAATGTTCGCAGTGACTGCTTCGAACCATTGAATCCCAAAAATTATAACCAAAACTGTGAGATTTTTGTGAAAAGTTCGGATCGACCAGACAATGTAAATGCACTTGATGACGTAGTAAATCGATATGAAATGCAGGAAAATCTCGAGAATTAGGAGTAAAAAATAGGGAAATTGGAGGGTTTTTTGGTCTTGGATAATGTAGATTGGCAGCAGATAAGAGGCATTGTTGATAAGGAATATCATCTTTTTTCTTCTTCTTATCAGTACAAACTTTGTGCTTATCAGAGACTCGAGTTTCGTGGAAAATGAGTGACTCTCTCTCGAAATCACCTGCTCTTCGAAGACTTTTTTCTAACCACAGATTACTTTGATAACTGATAATTTGGGTGATTTTTGAACAAATGTTGAGATAATTGTGTGTTGTTAGGGGCTCAAAAATGACAAATTGAGCACTTTTTGAGCAATGGAGCTCTTTTTTGTGTTTACAGATGGAAATGGACTCGTTGAGCTTAAGTTTGGAAGTGATGTTGGATTCTGAAGAGGGATTCAGATGAGCAGAGGGAATTTGAATTTGGAAAAATCTGGAAAAAAAATCTGAAAAAATGGAATTGTTTAATGATTTTTTATTAACAAATGTGATAGTGATAAAAGTATCGAGAGTGATAAAATGATAAAAAGGGATGAAGTTATTTGTTTTTTGGATTTGCACTTGTTGTCTCTCCCTGGAAATACAGTAGCTGACAGAATTTCATACCATTACAAAAACTTGAATAACCCGGCTCAAAATGATCCGCTTGAGCTCAGCTTTGGACATTGGGTACCTGAGGGAACTAGAGAAGTGTCCAAGAGTTTTGGTAAGGATTCATAAAGATTCAGATGAGGGACGTCGTCTGGAATTCTGAAAACCGAAAAATGGAACTGAACAATATTTTTCTAACTTTTTCGCATTTTTTTGCATTTTTTCAGAGGTTCCAAATATTTTTAAAATGTGCTCTAGGGTCTATGAAAACACCCCAAAAATGTTTAGAATTTTTTGAAAAAATCATATCCCAAAACAGTGGTGTTGAAATTCGGAAGTTGATTTTTTCACATTTCAGTGATAATTTCACCCAGTAATATGTTTTTTCTCTGAATCTTCGTATTTTTTCCCATAAAACAAATTCAAATCTAGCCCCCCCCCCCCTTTTTGTGTTGCTGATGTCCTTCCCTCTCTCGTGAATTCTCAATTCTTTCCCCCCGTGTCGCCTAGTTACAAATGCAGGTCTCTATGGTCCCCCGGCCGGCTCCTCCCGGCTCAACATTCAACTTTCCATTTATATTTTGTATACTTTTTACAAAATGTCCAAGAAAACGTTCCGAAGTCGATCTTCGGATCACGTGCCAGTGGTGCCAACGATGGTGAGCACGAATCCGGTGGGCGTGAAGAGGATCCACGTGTTTCGCAATGGGGACACGTTTTTTCCGGGTATTCAGGTGAGTTGGACGAGGCTCCGGAATCCCGGGCTATCACTTTTAATGAAAACGGGATTTCGGAGCATCGTACTGAACAAAAAAAGCTTGCTTTGTTATGTACGTTGCTCCGAAATCCCGCTTTCCTATACTTTTTTATAATTGAAGTTTGCGGGATTTCGGAGCATTGTACTGACTTTTCATTGCTATTTTTAGGTTGTTGTCAACACCCACCGTGTCCCTTCAATCGATGTCCTTTTGGATGTTATTAGTGATCGAATCGGTCTTATCAATGGCGCCAAAAAGATCTACACGACTGGAGGAACACTTGTCAAAGATATCAACAAGATTAGGGATGGCGAGGTAAGTGCGCTACAATTTTTTTGGCGGTTTCAAAAATTTTTTCAAAAATTTTGTTCAACTACAAAGTTGATTTTGACTTTCTTATTTAACTGAAAAAATTTATTTGATAGTGAAAAAAATATTCTGAACGGTTTTTTATCGAGTTGAACTTTGTAGATGCAAAATGCAACATTTTCAAAATGCTCATATTTTCAACGATTTTTTTCTCCATTTCAAAAAATTTTTCAGTAATTTTAGTCAATTACAAATATAATCCTGACACTTTTATCTAACACATAAAATTTATTTCAAAATGATAATAAATCATGTTGACTAGTTTCCATGAGCTCAAACTTGAACCTTCTACATATTGTCCAAAACCAAATGTCTCATTTTTGTAGAACTACGTCGCCTCAAGTTCGCACTTCACTCCGATGGCTTATGGTGGACAAATTGTGCAGAAAGAGGTGAAAAAGAAGAAAAAAAGAGCAAAAACAGTGGATGGACGGGTGAAGAAGAAGGTGAAGGAAGTGAAGGAAGAGGTGGAGGAGGAGATACGGATACCGTTTAATGAAACGATTCATGAGGAGAAAGAGAAGAAAAAGAAGAAGAAGAAGGTGGTGAGGAAGGATCATGGACATCATCAGCAGCAGCATCGGAAAGGATCAGCCGAGACGTTGGAGACGGCGGAGGTGGAGTTGCCGAGTGAGGTGGAAGGATCCGAGGAGGAAGAGGAAGATGATCATCATAGAGGACATAGTGAGGAGGAAGGTGAGCAGGATTCTGGGGGATTTTAGAAGATTCTGAAGGGATCTGAAGGATTCTGAAGGGTTAAGGAGGATTCTGAAAGTTCGGAACGACTTGTGAAGGGTTGTAGGGTTTCCCGGAGCAAATGACTTGTTTCTAGAAGTTTCTGAAAATCGGAAGCCCTATGAGCCTTCTGAATGTTCTGTGACGTCTTCTGAAGGCTGAGACGACCTCTAGTAGTGAAACGCGTCTTCTGAAGAACTTCAACAGCTTCTGAACCATTTTTTAACCTTCAAGACGAGCTAAACTGTCTTCAGAAGAACCATAGTGTCTTCTGAAATGTTGAGATGTTTCCTGAAGAATTTTCTTCCTTCTGGACTTTTGTCCCCCTTTAAAATAAATTTTTTAAAATAAAAAAGTGTCGAAATCAATTTTATAGTTGGCCAAAAACTATGAAATACTGTTTGAAATTGTGAAAAAAATCGTTGAAAAATCAGCCAAAATTGCGCTCTTATCAAATTTTGACTTGATGGAAAACCAACTGGAAATTTTTTTTTCTGCCCTCAAACAATTCCATTTACACTAGATAAAAGTGTCAAAAGTAACTTTGTAGTGAAACAAAAACTATGAAAGATGTTCGAAAGTGCGGAAAAAATCGTTGAAAATGAGGAATTTTTTTAAATTTCAATTCTCTTCAACTTTCTGCATTTCTTCCCGAATGTTTCCCATTTTTCCCTAATTTTCCCCGAAAAACTATCTTCCAGACCACCATCGCCCTTCCACCCGTCATTCCCAATCCCATCATTCCCTAGCTCCATCCCGATCAGTCAGTCGTCGTGGAAGTCGTCACGAGGAACCTGAGAAAAAGGAGAAAAAAGAGGAGAAACGAAGAAAATCTGTAAGTGTCGTAGGATCCGGTGTATTGTGTGTAGTCACCCCGATTTTCCAGCGAGTTTGTGTGATTTCCTAAAGAATGGTATCGGCTTGTTTAAAAGAGGTACTTTGTATAAAAGTGCGCTCTACTGAACCCTCTGCGTTAAGTGCGCTCTACCGCACTGTTCGGTAGAGCGCACTTTATGAAAGACACATTTATTTTACTGATTTTCAGGTGTCAAAAGCCAAAAATGCCAAAAATCAAAACCCCCAGCAAGGACAGCCGAATTGGGGAGATTTGTCGAGTTTCACGAAGAATATCGAATCACTATTGCGAAATTAATCTTTTTTCCCTCCTTTTTTCCCTTTTCCCCATATTTTTAGGCCCTAGTTCTAATAAATGATCCCTCATCCTTCTTCACAACTTCTCCTGGACACCCCTTCGTGTTCGGTGAGAAATTGGTGCTCCGTGAGCACACACACAAACTGCCAATTTGTCGTTTTGCTCCGCGGAGCCCTTGAGCTCAATTCGTTATGGAAACGGAGAGATGAAACCGATGATTAATGGGAAAAGGGGAGCCAAAGGGTGTAATTGGCACCTATAGGGTTGTTTGTGTTGATGGTGAGGTACCTGGTGCTGAATTGGGTTGTTGGTGGGTTACGGTAGGTGTATGTTTTCATTTTTATTTTTTAGGACAAAGACATGTGTCGAAACATGTTTTTCTAACTGAAATTGTCTTGAAAAATGGTTTTTTTTTAATTGAAAAAAATATTCAGAAATATTATCCACCTTGTCAAATAGACGGGTCCTAAACGTTTGAGCTTATAGAAACCCTTCTAGAAATTTTTTTCCACTTTAAATTAAAATTTTTGTGTTAGATAAAAAGGTCAAAATTGTATTTGTAGTTGAACAAAATTACTGAAAAATTTTTTGAAATGGTGAAAAAAATCGTTGAAAATAGGAAAATTTTAAAATTTTTCATTTTGCCTCCACAAAATTCAACCTGATAAGAACCGTTTAGAATAATTTTTATCACTTTGAAATAAATTTTTCTTGTTAGATGAAGGTGTCAAAATCATGTTTGTAATTGATCAAAACTACTGAAAAAATTTTTGAAAAAGCGAAAAAAATCGTTGAAAAATGCAAAAATGAAAATGTTTCAATTTGCAACCAGAAAGTTCAACTTGATAAAAAACCGTTTAGAAAAATTTTTTCTACTCCAGGATAAATCTTTTTAGCTAGATAAAAATGTAAAAATCATACTTGTAGTTGACCAAAACCACTGAAAAAATTTTTGAAATGGAGAAAAAAATCGTTGAAAAATGTAAAAATACGAACTTTTGAAAATTTGAAAATATCAGTTTTTCTCCAATTTTCTAGATTTTTGCTATTTTTTCCCCATTTTTTTACTCATTTTTCCCCAAAATCCTCTCGAATTACCCAACAGCTGATAAGGGGGCACATGATAATGATAACTCTAGACAGCCTTCATATCAAATTTCATGTGCCCCCGGGAGGTGTTGTGTTTTGTAGATGAAAACTTTGGATTTGAAAAAAAGGTTTGAAAAAAAACGAAATTTGAAAAAAAAACAAAATTAGTCAGAAAACGAATTGTAACTAACTACAATGCTCCAAAATCCCGCTATTAAAAAAAAA
>LR539395.1:58947-72152 GCA_900536315.3 Caenorhabditis becei
ACGAATATTGTAGTATATTCGTCTGTCTCTTATCACTCCTTCCCTTATCACAAGGCTTCCCCCTGATTTCCCCAGCGATTTCTCTTCTTCCCAGTCACCTAGGTGATCCACGGAACCCCTCCTTTTCCCCATGTTTTCCCCTTCTTCCCACCATCAATTTTCACTCTTTTTCTCGTCGGCCACCACTATAATATTAGCTCCTAATCGGTTGGTTTTCGAAACGAAAAACGGGGGGACTTTTCAACTCGGCTATTTTAATTAGGCCGCTCTCCGGACTTGTCAAGTGTGTTTTTCTAAACGACGGGCCTTTTTTTGAAGCAAGGGAGGGGGGCATGTATCATTTTGACCTGACACTGGGAAAAAGGTTTTTAGGAAACATTTTTGAGAATTTAAAAAATTGGAGACTTTTTCTCAAAAACAAAAACGATTTTCGAAAATTGAAAAAAAAATTGGGATTTTTCTCTCCAAAAAAAAAATTGAAATTTTTTGCTCCAAAAAAATTCAACTTTTGAAAAAAAAATTTTTTTTTCAATTTTTAGTGTGCATTTTTGTTAATTTCTGCAAATGGGAACTTGAAATTTTGAGATAATTTTTTTTTAAAGTTAGACAATTTTTGGAGATAAATTTGAACTTTTTAGAGCAGGAAAATGAAATTTTCAAATTTTTTCAAAAACATTTTTTTTGGAATTACTGCAAATTTTACAAAACTTTCTGAAAAACTGGATGAAAAACTACAAAAAAAACTGTAAAAATGCAGGAAAAAAATTCAAAAAAAAAATTCAAATTTTCAAATTTTTTCAAAAAATTTTTACTGAAATTTTCGCAAATTTTACAAAATTTCAGGAAAACTTTTTTAAAAACTTAATGAAAATGCAAAAAAATGTGAAAAAAAATTAGGGAAAATCAAAAAAAAATTAAAAAATTTTTCAGAAATTTCGGGAATTTCACAAAAAAAATTCCTGAAAAATTGAATGAAAAAATTCCCACAATTTCACAGAAAGATAGCTAGATATCGAAATTTTTTTCATTTTTTTTCTAAATTTTCTAATTCCGCAACTTTATCTCTCATTTTCCTCCTCCAATAATTCGTCTCGAAAAGTGTCTCTAATTCCCCTTCCCTTCCCCTTCCACTCCTCCATCATTCTGTTTCCTCCTCTTTTGCTCGTTTTCCGGTTTCGGATTGGATTCGGTTAAGAGAAAGAGAAATGAGAAGAGAAAAAGAAAGAAAAGAGGAGAGAATTAGCTGGAAAGACATCAGAAGCCATCCACTCGATGGGGATACATTTTTGTGTCCGGGAAGAGGACGAAAAGTTGGACCGGGATTTCGGAGCATCGTTTGAAATCATTGACCTTGTGTAGAACCGGATATCCTTGCACTTTCGATATCCAACTCTCTCCCATGACCAACTTTTTGATTTATTATAATTTATCACCCTTTTCCACCCTGCACCTCTCCACTTTCTGGCACTCATGGACGGAAAATTTATGACTTTTTCAAGGTATCAATTACCTTTGGAAACTCGGCCAAAATGGAGGTTTTAGTGGGATTTTTGAAGGAAAATCTGTTTTTTTTTTCGTAGAATTGGATGTACACGGTGTTTGCAGACTTTGTCGTGAAATCTAGTGTACTTGGTGTTTGCAAACATTACACCTAATCTTACGACTATAAACTGAATTTTTTCAAAAATCTGAATTTTTTCGTAAACTTTCGGGTTTTCGGTGTTTACAGACTTTGCACCTAATGTTACGACAATAAACGGGAATTTCTGCATTTTTTCGTCAAATTTGGTGTTTGCAGACTTTACACCTTATCTTACGACAATAAACTGAACTTTCTGTAATGTCTGTTGTGTGTATTGTCGTAAGATCCGGTGCACTTGTTGTTTACACACTTTACACAGAATCTTACGACATTTTGTGTTTTCTATCAAATTTTTCAATATTTTGTTGCATTTCTGCACTTTGTCGTAAAGTCCGGTGCATTTGGTGTTTGCATACTTTGCACTGAATCTTACGACATTTTTCATTTTTCGCAAATTTTTCAAAAATTTCATCAAAATTCTGCACTTTTTCGTCAGCTTCTGTGCATTTGGTGTGTACACTGAATCCTACGACAATTTCCCAAATTCCCGAGTAACATTTTGTTATTACTTCATTCATCCACCCAAATCCATATTTTGTACACATTTTCGCTATTCATCTTCAATATTCCGGCTCCAAATTGGAGCAGAAGGGGGATAATTTTATTATGACATTTTATAAGGTTATTATACATAGTTGTACATATTTTTGGATGGTTTTGTTGGTTTTACACAAAATTTCAAACGAAAAATAATTTTCGAAACAAAAAAGTTTTTTTTCAAAAAAAAAATATGATTTTTCACCGATTTTCAGCTCATTTTGCCCAATTTTTCAGAATTTTTTCCAAAAAAAAATTTTTTTCATTTTTCTCATGCTGATAACAGCTGATAATCCTCTTCCCAACCCCCCAAGTCCTATCAAATTTCACTTGCCCTCTCCTATATATTTTTTCTCAAATCCTTCAATTTTCCCCCCTTTTCCTCCATATTTACGCCTTGACTAATTGACTAATGTGTTTATTTTTCTGGCGCCTTCTAGGGGCCCAGACCACGAGAAAAAACGCTGATGATGAAGGAAAAAAAAACATTTTTATGGCCGTACACTTGCTGCCATTTCCGTTCGAAGATCACGAGGAATTCTGTGTTTTATCGTAATGTTGGATGTTCTCGGTGTTTGCGGACTTGGCACCAGAGTTGACGACATTTTGGAAAATCCACCAAAACTTCGAGGTCTGCGGTGTTTGCGTACAATGCATCAAACTTGACGCCAATTTCGAAAAATTTTGAATTTGTCGTGTAATTAGTGCATTGCGTACCTAACATCAAACATTACGACAATTAAAAAAAATCCCAAATATCCCAAAACTTTGGTACTCACGTACAATACACCAAACCTTACGACATTTTCGAAATTTCCTGATCTTTCCGCCACCGAACTTTACGCCAATTTGCGTACTTTGAGCATACTTCAGTCTAGTGGTGTTTGCGGACTTTACACATATTCTGACCACATTTTGGAAAACCTCTATTTTTCTGCAATTTATCGTCAGAAACGTACCTGAAACCAATCTTGAAAAAATTCCTATTCTGCAATCTGTCGTAAAGTCAAGTGTACTTGGTGATTGCGGACTTTACACCTTATCTGACGACCTTTCGAAATATTGCGTACCTGACACCAAACTTGACGGAAATTTCTTCAGAAAATCTCAAAATTTGGTATTGGTAGTTTTCCGCAATCTGTCGTAAAATTCAGTGCACTGGGTGATTGCGGACTTTGCACCAGATCTGACGACATTTTGAAAAACATTTAAATTTCTGAATTTCATCGTCAAAAACGTACCTGACACCAAATTTGACAAAAATTTCTTTTCTGCAATCTGTCGTAAAGTCAAATGCATTTGGTGATTGCGGACTTTTACCTTATCATCTTTTCCCCCTTGACCTACTTTTCTCCTTGCTCTAACACTTTCAGTCACCCCTCTTCTGCTAATCCAATCGTCCTATTACTCCTGTGCCCTTCACTTCCAATTACCGATCGAGACAAGTGTCAGAAGCCGTCATAAATGAGGCGACGAATTAGCATTTCTTTGCCGTGCCTGCCGTCGCCTCGGATTACACATTTTCACGCCTTCTTCTTCTTCTTCTTCTTCCAGTAGAAGAGAGGTCCCTAATTAGACGCCTTTGTGTGGAAAACCCGAGAGAGATTCAAAATATGGAGAGGGTGGTGAGATGGGGGAGAGTGAGAAGTGTGTGTGTGAGTGACTGGTTACAAGTGGAATGGATTATTATTTTAGGATTTTGAATTTCTGTGTGGAGAAAGTACGATGCTCCGGAATAACGGTTCGATGGGCACAAGTTTGACCTACTTTTGACTTGATTTTTGAAACTTTCGAATTTTTGAATTTTTGTCAAAAATTATTTCGATTCTCTAAAATAACGGAGGCACAACTTTGACCTACTTTTAGCTTGACCTTGATTTCAAAAATTTTGAAAAAAAATTTTTCCCCAAATTTTTTTCACTACGTTGCTCCAAAATAACGGGAAATTTTTGCTCTTGACCCAACTTTTTTACTAAAATTTTTAAAAAGGTTGTTTGGTACGATGCTCCAAAATAACGGCCATCCTAATTTTTTAAATTTTCAGTGATTTTTTTCAAATTTTTTTGAGTACGTTGCTCCGAAACTACGAGTCTATTTTGTTCTTGACCCAATTGTTTTACTGATTTTTTGAAAAAAAAATTTTTTTTTAATTTTTTTGGTACGATGCTCCAAAATAACGGCTCGATTGTTGATTTGAGTTTATCAGCTTCACACTTTTTCTCATTTTTTCAATTTCCCTCCCTACGACACTCCACTATCCCGCATGACTCCTTCTAGTTCCTCCCAATCTCCATGTCACATTATACCTCTATTTCCCCCCTCCTCCTTCAGGATACACTTTTTTGCACACATTATTTTTGCTCTCTCTTTTTATACCGGATTTGCATATTTTTCTGACCTTCTAGAAGTGTATTTTGATGAGGAAAGGGGTGGAAATGCAGAAAAATTCAGGAAAAAAAATTTAATTCTCAAAATTATTTTTAAAAATTTTCTTAACTCCAAAAAAAATCATATAAAAAATTGAAGAAGTTTTTTTTTCAAAAATTGAAACTTCCATAAATTTTCACATTTTTTCCCTGATTCTCAGACTATTTTTTCAAAGATATCTAGAAAAATCACGAAAAATCAGAAAATTTTAATTACTCAAAATTTCAAATTTCCGGAATTTCTCCTTATTTTTCCTGGTTTTTCCTGATTTTCTGACTTTTTTTCAAAAATTTTGTAGAATAAATTTTTTTGAAATTTTCAAATTTCCTGATTTTTTTTCAGTTTTACATGTTTTTACCGATTTTCTGGCTTCTGGATTTTTCTGGATTTTTCTGAAAATTTTGTCAATTTTTTTCAATTATTTTTCTTGACCCCTAAACCCCCAATAAAATCCCCCATCCATCCTGCCTTCCTAAAATTAATAATTGGCTCCTGAAATCTGAGCATTCTGCCCCCCTTTTCCCCTTAAGCCCCGCCCCCTCCCGTTTCGAAATATCAAATTCTCTTCTCTCTCTCTGGTGCTCTGTGCATGTGTCACTTGATCGCTTTGACTCGTGTTTCTGGCTTGTCCCAACAGATAAATAAATATATTCGTGGCATGATGATGATGATGAGAAGTTGTAGAAGAGGAGGATACATATAGAGAGAGATGAGTTGCCAATTTCAAAAAGAAGAACATTTATTAGTTTTTCCCCCGAAATGGAACATCTTTTTACAAAAATTTACAACTCTTGCCCCTTTTTTTGAAAAAAAAATCAGCCCTAAAACTGATTTTTCCTGTTTTTCCGCAATTCGTCGTCAAATCCATTGTCTCCTAAAATTCCGAAGAAGTCCGCAATCTGTCGTCAATCTAGGTGCATTGCTACAGTATTCCAGGATTTTTCAATTGTTTTCATTTGTCGTCAAATTTGGTGCATTCTGTGCAATCACCGATCTCCTTTTTCTCGTAAATCGTCGTAAAATCCAATGTTTTCCAAATGTACGCAATTTGTCGTCAAGTTGTGTGCATTGCAGAAATTAAAGCTACAGTAACCCAAAAAACTTCACTTGTCCGCAGTTTGTCGTAAAGAACGGTTTTTCCTGTGCAAACACCAAAGTACGCAATTTCTCTTACCTTGCCTACAGTAACCCTCAATTCTCAAATTATCTTTTTTTCATCTGCATTTCCCCGTAAAATGAGATGTTCTGCTTGAGCAACCGTAACCCAATTTTCATTTTTCTCGTTTTTACTTTGTCGTAAAGTTTGGCGTTTTCTGTGCAAACACCAAAGTACGCAATTTCTCGTACCTTGTATACAGTAATCCTCAATTCCCGTTTCTCTCGTTTTTCTGCACTTTGTCGTAAAGTGTGACGTTTTCTGTGCGTTCACCAAAGTCCGCAATTTCTCGCAACTTGCCTACAGTAAGCCTCAATTTTCAAATGCTGTCTTTTTCTGCATTTTGTCGTGAAGTCTGATGTTTTGCTGGAACTACCGTAATCCAATTCTCATTTTTCTCTTTTCTCTACACTTTGTCGTGAAGTATGACGTTTTCTGTGCAAAAAGGTACGCAATTTCTCGTACCTTGCCTTCAGTAACCCTCAATTCCCTTATTCCTCTTCTTTCTGCATTTTTCCGTCAAATCTGCTGCCTACAGTACCCCTTATTTCCAGAAGTGCCTCCTCCAAATGCAATGATCAATCCGTGTTGCCATGACCTCTTCTCCACTTCTTCTCCTCTCCACTACCGTACTCCTGCTCATCTCTCCGTCCGAATCGGCAGCCGGATACCGTCAGAGCACTCATAACCGATGTTTCAGTTGCATGTCCGAGATGTACGAAGGCTTTTTGAATAAGGGAATGGATAGGTGATAAGGGACCGAGGGAACAGATTAACTGATAAGGGTTGCAGGTACTTCAACAGACCGAGGAATTTTAGTTCGCAGTGCGATGGAGAGATGGATGTGACGAATATGCATACGGTGCCGTGCAGAACCATTTGTTTGACGATTCAGCAGGATTTGGTGGTTATGGGTGAGTTGATAAGGAAGTGATAAGGAAAATGATAAGGAAACATGTTTTTTTGGCTCAAAATGGCTCAAAATGGTCCGTTTTTGCCATTTTTCGTTCAAATCCCTCCTAATTTTCACAGTTCCTCATTCTTATCATTATCACCACTATCACCATCTCCTTTTTATCACTATATCACTTTCAGGCCAACCCACCGGTCATCGCCTTTTCATGCGTGGTTGCGCCCTGACAATGGCTCGGAAAGGACTCAATAATCATACGTTGAGCATGTTTGATAGATATGATATTTGCAGGTAAAAAATTGGAAATATTAGCTGCAAAAATGAGCAAAAATCCATTGGTCAAAATCGGAACAAACATTTGAAAAAAAATTGAAAATTTTTTTGGGAAAAGTGAAAAAAAAATTTTTTTGGAAATTTTTTTGGAAATTTTCCAAATTTTTCTAAAGATCACCATCGCTATCACTATAAAATTTCAACTGATAAAGTCCCTATTTCAAGTAGAAGAATTAAAAAAAAAATTTTTGAAAACTTGTCCAAAAACAAAATTTGTCCTAACTCGAAAATTTCATCAAAACCTGAAAAAAAAATTTCAAAATTTTTTTTCAATACTCAAATGCTTTCTCAAATGCTCAGATTCTTACTGATAACGGTTGAAGTGATAAGAAATTTCAAAAACAATTTATTGCGGTTCGGAAGCTTCAAACTACCGTAGTTCCGACATCTTCATTATTTTTCATCAATTTTTTTCTTCATTTCAAAAAATTTTTCAACAATTTTGTTCAATTACAAAATTGATTCAGATACCTTCATCTAATACAAAAAAATTTTTTCAAAGTAAAAAAAATTATTCTAAACTGTTTTTTATCAGGTCCAAATTAATGGATGCAAAATTCAAAATTACCTTTTTTCAGTTTTTCAACGATTTTTTTCCCCATTTCAAAAAATTTTTCAGAAATTTCGCCCAACTACAAAGTTGATTTAGACACTTTCATCTAGCACAAAAAATTTATTTCAAAGTGAAAAAAATTTTTAGAAGGTTTTCTATGAGCTCAAACTTTGAGAGCCTTTGTAAAACCGATTCTCACAGTTTTGGCCTGTTTTTCATGATCTTGACACCTCTGACCCTCAAAAACTTGCCCCAATCAATCAATAACTCCTTCCAGGGACATGTCCGCCTCAGATCTGTTCCGTCACGAACAAGCCGATTCTCAACGCATTCGGGTGTGCAGTTGTCTCGGCGATCGCTGCAATTCGGCCATTTCCACCTCCAATGGACATTCTTTTTCCTCTTTTCTTCTTCTTTTATTCCTCATTTTTGTCTAGTTTCTTTCTCTTTTTTCTCCTCTTCTTTCCACATATCTTTCCTATCATCTCTCTTTTTTTCGGAAAAAATTGAAAATTAAAAATTATTGATTTTTTTATTTTTGACTTTTTTCCAAAACCTTTCCCGATTCTTTCCCATTTGCCCCAATAGACCAAAAAATGTATTGATAAAATTTGATAAATGTTTTATTATCTATCACCTTATCAGTAACCAATTATCAGTTAACTAAGCCAACTCGGTGAGCCAAATACCGTAACCATGGCTCCTTTTGACTCTATCGCTGGTGACAAGGCATAGGGGCTCAGGATAAAAGCAGTGACGAATTGGGGTGATAAGACTTGAGGTGATAAGACGAATGGTGATAAGACTAGGGGTGATAAGGCAAGAGGGGTTAGGATCAGTGGGGTAAGGGCAAATGGTGATAAGATCAGTGGAGTCATAACATGAGGGGAAAGCACAAAAGGGCAGAGGACTAGAGGTGATAAGACGAACGGGTTGAAGACACCGGGTGATAAGATGACAGGGACAAGAGCAAGGGGTGATAAGATGATAGGAGCGAAGAGGAAGGGGGTAAGGACCACTGGTGATAAGACTCTAGGTGATATGATAACAGGGACAAAGACCCATGGGGAAAGGATGACAGCTCCGAATACGGCAGGGGATTGGATCAAGGGGACGAAGACGGCGGGGGAGAGGATAAGGGGTTGGGAGGTGATAACAGGGTTGTTGATAAGAGGGGTGAGCAGGATTGGCGAGAGGACGATGTCTTTTTGGCGGACCTGAAAGTAGGGGTCTGTGAAATGGAAAAGAACAGCTAGTGCTCTGTAAAAACCTTCTAGAAAAAAACTTTAACATTTTTTTTCGACTTTCAAATAAATTTTTTGTGTTAAATGAAAGTTTTTAGATCAACTTTGGCGTTTATCAAAATGTCGGAAAAAATTTTTGTAATGGTGAAAAAAATCGTAGAAAAATAATGAAAACGGTAATTTTTCATTTTGTATTGACAAAGTTTAACTTGATAAGAAACCGTTTAGAATATTTTTTTGATTTTGAAATAAATTTTTTCCATTAGAAAAAATGTGAAAATCACTTTTGTGATTGAACAAAATTGCTGAAAATTTTTTTGAAAGGGCGAAAAAAATCTTTGAAAAATCAAACCTCTAGCTCACCTCAAACTTCAACTTCTTATCAGCGACATCCCTAATTGTCCTGTGAATCTCTCTATGAATCTGTGCCTCCGTCATGTTGTCATAAGCACCCAACAACTTCTGATTCCGGAACGGTGACCCATTCCCATAAACCAGTTGCATCTGTTCTCGACTCAATACCGTATACCCGGTCGTGTTCATGTCCTTCAGCTGATCCTTCGAGTACAACTTGTCCAGTTTCTCGAATACTTCTATCTTGGCCGCTTCTTTCGGAAACCGTTCCGTCACATTCTTCTTCGTAAAGTACAGCGGTTGACCGTCGGGGCCACGACCCATTGCATCGTCTTTGAGACGTTGAGCTTCCATTACCTTATTCTCAGCCTCTTCCATGGCCTCCGAGACCCCAGTGGCTTCCACAAGAAGATCCAAAAAGTTCTGTGAATCCTCGGAAGTCATTGCAGTTCCCAAAAGACTCTTCAACGACATCTTCCCCTCCAAATCAGTACCATCCCCATGCAAAGAGAACAGCGATGGTGATAAGATATCAACTTCGCTTCTCTTGGCCTCCTCATCCTCCGGAATGACACCCATGAATCTGGGACTGATAAGTTTCACAGTCTTTCCATCGAAATCCGTTGTGTTATGACCAGAGAGACTCAATCCCAACTTGGTAGCCTGTCTGATAAGATCAATAGGGATCATCGCCATCTTATCCTCCTCCGTCATGTTGTTGGCCTTCTCGTGGAACATTTCCCGTAGATCCTCGTCTTCAATGTACTTCTCCATGCTGGCAAAGTTCTGGAATCAAAGTCAAAAGCAAAGTTTTCTTATCACTGATAACACTGATAACTCACCCTCAAGCTCCCATCCATCTTCTTTTTCTTCTTCTCCACCGGATCCTTTGCCCTGATCCTCGCAGCTCCCTGGAACACCCTGACCCTCTGCTTGTGCAACTTCTCCACCTGCTTCCGCTTCTTCATCATGGCACTCTGCTCCCGGATCCTCTCAATCGTATCCTGCCATTTCGACAATTTCTCCTTTTCCTTGAATGATCTAACAGTTTTTGACAATGATTTGGTGATAATAGTGAACGGTGTCCTGTCGTCCTTTGACTTTATCTCATAACTCTCCGCATTCTTCACCGATATCTCTCGTTTTGCTCTTCTAAACGATCCGATCCAAGGTCCTTCTGCCTTCTCATTCTCCACTGACTTCAGAATCCGCCTCCTTTTCTTCTTCATCTTTTCCCCACTTTTCGATGCTTCATAACTCTCCAAACTCTTCAATTTCGCCATCTTCTCCGCACTTTTCGCCTTCCAGTACGACTTCAGAATCTTCGATTTCGGGGTAGGCCTTCTTTCCGATGACTTCTGACTCCTAACTTCTGAAATCTTATCACTGATAACTTGATATCCCTTATCACCCACTCTTCTTCCTTTTCAACCACCGATTCTTCCCTCCGTCCTTCTCCAAATCCACCAGACACTTTGCATGACTCGCCACGTCATGCGCTTCAGAAGCGCATTTTTCATGCTTCTCTTTATCAAATTTTCCAACCAAATTCAATCTGAAAAACATAATACTACGATGCTCCAAAATCCCGCTTACCTCCTAGTCGCCACCGCCGATATCAACCCGGAAAACGCCTGATCCGTCCAGTGCTGCATCAACTCCTTGCCAGCTTCATTTGATATCGGGATTGATAAGGCCTTATCTTTATAATACGGCGAGTTCTTGACGTCATTCGTGTCCAGGACAACTTTGAGTTCTTTCTCGAATTTCAGTTCGCATCGGGTTACTGTAAGAAGGAATTGATCACTATCACTATCACTATCTCCACTGATAGCCGTAAATGGAAACAGACAAACAGATTGATCAAACGGACGCCATAAAAAAGTTACGACTTCTTATAGGATCTGATTTCTTGATTTTGGCCCTACAAACCAACCTGCTAGAAGGGCCAACAGCACCCAGATAGTCAACGAATCCATGGATTCAGAATCCCGGCACGCCTTCCGACACCTGGCTTTTATATCCGGAGGTGTGACCAAAAAGGGTTCTCTAATTAGTGACCGAGGCTTAAAAATCGGGCCGCCGCCGCTTCTCGAATTGTTTCATGCGATTAATTGTTGAAACTGCCTAATGGAACACGGGTTCCGCCCCCATTTGTGATAAGAGATAGCACTGATAAGACGGAGACAAGACAACATTTTGATCGCTAATTGAGTGCACACCTCACTGCTTCTAATCCCTTCCCGGGAGGATGAACTTTCGATATACGCATTGTTGTCTGAAGATCAGTTCATCCTGTTACGGGCCGATTTACGAGCGAAACGTCGGGTTTCCAGGTACCCGAATAGATTCGAATTGGGGCTTGATCTATGATATAGACACCTTATCAGCCGCTTATCAGTTGAAGTTTACTGGAGTTGCAACTTACAAGTTTCCTGTTTTTCATAGATTTTTCTCAGGTCTTCAAAAAAATTCTCAGGGATTTTGATCAACTGAAAAAACATTTTTCAAGCGTTCAGGTAGCTTAAAAAATTTATTTCAAAGTCAGAAAAAATCTTCTTAGATGTTTTTATCGAATCGAAAAAAAATTGATGAAAAAATTGACTTTCAGTTTTTTCACATATTTTTTTCAAGTCTTCAATAAAAATTTCAGGAGTTTTGATCAACTGAAAAATTAATGAAAAAGTGTTCAGTGCTAGCATAAAAAATTTATTTCAGCGCCAGAAACATTCTTCTAACATGTTCTTCGTCAAGTCAAAAAAAAATGTGGAAAACTTTCAGGTTTTTCACCGATTTTTTTCTCCGTTTCAAAAAATTTATCAGACATTTTGATCAACTACAAAGTTGATTGTAACACATTTATCTATCTGGAAAAATTTATTTCAGATCTAGAAAAAATATAAATAAAAGTTTCTCATCAATTCAAAAAATTTTTGCAAAATTCAAATCTTGAAAAAAAAATTTTTTCACCGATTTTTTCAGGTCTTCAAAAAATTTTTCAGAGATTTTGTTTAACTGCAGTTTAATTTTTGACATCTTTATCTATCTGGAAAAATTTATTTCATCTTCAAAAAAATCATTTCCCCAATTTTCTATCAACTCAAACATTTTTATCACCAACTCCAGAACTTTCCCAACCGCGACGCAACCGCGCCGCTTTCCTCCTGGAACAATTCGTCATATCGCCTCCTGATCTTCATGTTTCTTGTGAAATTCGTCAAATGACGACGGAAAAAAAGAAAACAACCGAGAGAGATAACGGAAGAGACACACTGATTTGATATCAGTTGATATCAATTAACTGGTCTTCTTTCCCAACCCCTTTTTTTGGTCATTTCTACTTCCACTCTTTGATTTCTGAAAAAAAGAAGAAAAATGCGGTCAATTTTCGCTATTCTGTTATTGATTGCAGTGGTTCAGTCGCAGTTTGTAAGTGAAAAGTAGGAAAACATAGAAAAAAAGAAAAAAAAGTATAGCAGGATTTCGGAGCATCGTATCTCAAGAACGTGATGAGATAGGAAAAAGTTGTCAACTACATAAATGATAAGAAATTGATAAGGAATGTTTTTGTAGTTGACAACTTTCCCGTATCTCTGCTAGTTCTTGAGATACCGGCTCTAGATTGAAGAGTTATTTCGGAGCATTGTAACTCGAGAACTAGAGGTGCTGGCAAAAAGTTGTCAACAGCAAAAATGCTCAAAATTTGATGAGAATCACTTTTGTAATTGTCAACTTTTCCGTATCTCTTCAAATTTCCGAGATATCAGCTAATTTCCGTTCCGCAGGGCGCAACGGCTGCCACAACGACCCGCCGTCCGTCATGGATCCGCTCAAAAGTGTCAAGGGTTCAGGAGTGGGTCGGATGGAAGCGTACCACTCAAGTGTACACAACTTCTAGAAAAATAATCAGAGATAAAGTTAGAGAGAGGTTAGGGTGGACTAGAGCAACTACAGTAACCCCAAGGGTACATGCCCATGAAGTGGCTGATAGTGGGTTTTTAGACAAAATGAAGAAAAAGTTAGGGGTCCCAGGGGCAGTTGGGGTT
>LR539395.1:72159-113347 GCA_900536315.3 Caenorhabditis becei
AGGGGTGGGGGTGGGTACAGGGGTTGTAGCTTCTAGGGTGATTGATAAGGCAGATGAAGGGTGGATGGATAAGATGAAACGGAAGTTGGGGTTCCACGTGGACCCTGACCTGACTACAGTACCTACAGTAACCCATGAAAGTACAACACCTACCGTAACCCATGACCATTCAAGTACAACTCCCCCTGACCTAAATCTAGACCTCACCACTACCAAGCGATCTCTTATAGATCGTGCCAAGGAAAAGTTGGGATTTCATAATAATCATTCCTTATCAACTACCTTATCACCTACAGTACCCCCAAATGACAAACTCTTCCTTTCCGACTTGACTACCGTACCTTCCCTGGCTCCTGAACCCGTGCCACGTGGATTCTTCGGGCGGGCGTTTGACAAGATAAAGAGCATGTTGAACATTGGGTCTACGGACCCGAATAAGCCGAATCTTGTTGTGAAATATGGAAAAAAGGCGGTTGAGAAATTGGGGCCTAAAGTTTTGGAAAAGATCAAACAGGTCCCAGAGGATGCTTTGGTGGATTTGAAAAAACATTTTATTTACAGAATTTCCGTGGAATGTCGAGCTATTTCTCGACTGATGAGGAATTCCCGACTCAATTGCAAAACTTTGAGGGAAGAACCCAGACGGATCTACTTGCCTTGAAGGAACGAGTTGAGAAGTTGGAGAAGTTGGTCGAGGGACTACAGGGAATACTTCTGAAGGAGTGGAATGTCACGGAGAGCGGGTCAAAGTATCGATTGTTTGAGGAGAGGAAGAATTGGGATTCGGCTGAGAAGCATTGTCAGGGATTCGGAGCGCACTTGGCGATTATTGATAATGAGATTAAAAATAGTTTTGTGAAGAGTGAGTTGATACGGGGCATTGGAACTCAAGATAGTGTGGAGATAGGGGAAAGTTGTCGACAACAAAAATTTTCAAAATTCGATAAGGATCAATTTTGCAGTTGACAACTTTTCCGTATCTTTTCTAGTTCTTGAGATATCAGCTAATTTCCGTTCCGCAGGGCGCAACGGCTCCTAGACCAAAACGTTATTCCGGAGCTTCGTAACTCAGGAACTAAAGGAGATAGAGAAAAGTTGTCAACTACAAAAATGATAAGAATTTGATAAGAATCAATTTTGTAGTTGTACACTTTTTTGTATCTCCGCTAGTTTCCGAGATATCAACTGTAGAAACTACGGAATATTGATGAAGAGCATTTTTGAAAAAGTTTACCGGGATTTCGGAACATCGTATCTCAAGAACGTAAGGAGCTAGAAAAAAGTTGTCAATTACAAAAATACCCAAAAACTGATAAGGATCAGTTTTGTAGTTGACAACTTTTTCGTATCTCTTCTAGTTTTTGAGATATGGCCCCTAGACTGCAGCGTTATTTCGGAGCATTGTATCTCGATATCCTGAAGCGCTGGCTAAAAGTTGTCAACTACAAAAATATCCAAAATTTCCCAAGGATCACTTTTGTAATTGTCAACTTTCCCGTATCTCCGCTAGTTCCCTTGATAATCCCCTCCAAATCTTGCAGACCTCATAAACGGCAGCGAAACCGCCGACTTTGCCTGGATCGGAATGAAAACCAAGACCACAACCCAATCCTCGACGTTCACCAACTTTGACTCAGAATCTCCGATTGACGGTTGTGCTGTAATGGATTCCAAGGGTGTCTGGTCGATCAGATCTTGTATTCAATTGAGACCTTTCGTATGCCAAATTGTGTCAATGCAGAGTTGATATTGGGGGCGGGAATTTGTTATGAAATTGGAAATTCGAGAATGAATAAACGAATGATTGTTTATATGAACTTGGGGGAGGAGAACTTGCACTTTTTTATAATCAAACAAATCGGGGCGGCCCGCCTTCAGCTCACTTCATTCATACACATTTCGGAGCCAAGTGAGCAGTCATGAAGTTCGCTCTCCTCTTCGTTCTTTCTGTAGCTGTGACCCAGATTAATTGTGGAAAATATAATCGTGTAGTAAGTTAGCTAACAATTGTTATCTCTAATCTTTAATTTTTTAGGATTACGACCTAAAGGATGATGTTCCGGATGGCAACTATGTAGTAGCTGAAGTGTATGACATTACTGGAGTTAAAGAGACTGATGTAAGCTGTGGAAAATAGGTCATGTTAATGGAAAATGAAATTTCAGCAGAATAAGAAAACCGAATCTAATCCCACTGGCCCGCGTTTCAAGTTTGTTGCAGAGAAGAAGAACTGGATGGAAGCTGAGGTATTTCGGAGCATCGTAACTTGAGAAATTGAAGTGATAGGAAAAGTTGTCAACTACAAAAATGTTCACAATTTGATAAGGATAATTTTTGTAGTTGACAACTTTTGATTATCTTTTTTAGTTTTTGAGATATCAGAGGTATCACCCCTAGACCAAAGCGTTATTTTGGAGCATCGTAACTCGAGAGCTAAAAGTGCTGGAACAAAGCTGTCAACTACAAAAATGTTCAACATTTGATGTGGATCATTTTTGCAGTTGACAACTTTCCCGTATCTCTTCTAGTTTTTGAGATATTGACTCAAAATGTATAACCACTTTCCAGCTCCACTGTGGTCCGTTCTTGTTGGCTTTCCTGGATACCCCAATCAGCACCAAGTACGCCAAGCACATTCTGCAGTCCAACAACGCCGCCGAAGCTTGGTTCCAATCGGACAAAAACGGCACATACTGCGGATCTATCGATGATCGAGGCGAAAAACACGTCATCAGATGTGATCATCAGCTTCCGTTCCTTTGTGGAAGTCTCTAGAATCTGATCGATTTTATGTTCTGATTAAGTGATAACTTGATTAATGTGTTGATGTTGAACTATAAATATGTTGATTTAAAAAACACAATATTGTTGCTGTTTCTCAACTTTTTCAGAAAAAATCGAAAACTACCGTATCTCATCTGGCAGCTGATCAAGAAAGCTTTAGGAAGCCCTCAAGGAGATTTTTTTTTCATTTTCACATAATTTTTTTCGGTTAGAAAAAGGTGTCAGAAACAAGTCTTTAGTTGGTCAAAATTACGGAAAATTTTTTTGAAACGGTGAAAAAAATCGTTGAAAAAATGGAGAAAAGGTAGTTTTGCAATCGGATCCACAAAGTTTGACTCAATGAAAAACCATGCTGAACATTTTTTTTCCACTTTCAAATCAATTTTTTCTGTTAGAAAAGTCTCCGAATCAAATTTTCATCTTGTCAAAATTTCCGAAATTTTTTTTTTAAGCTGAAAAAAATCGTTGAAAATTGATGAAAATGGGGGCGGCAATGTTATTGTGAAACTTGAGAACAAAATTTGTTTATGATTTTGTGGACTTGAACTTTTTTCATTTTTGTTTAAATTATCAAATAAACAAACATTTAGGAGCTTCAAACTCACATCTCATCATCATAAGCGAACTGAAGCTACAAAAATGAGAATTCTTCTCCTTTTGTTCGTAATTCTTACTGTATCTGTGTCCCGGAGCTCTTCGAGAAGAGCAATTGGATCTGGAAACTGGACGTCGCGGAGTTACCGGGAAAACTTCGAGAATTTCAAACAACATTTGTCTACTTCAAACAACATGTTACTTGAACTAATCGAAAATACTCACGACGATCCAGTTGTTTTTCACAGAAATGTTTGAAATTTTCAGTTTCTTTTTTTAAAGATTATTTCCAGGTCAATTCTTTATATTTCCGGGATTTAGTTGAAAGAAAACAAGAGAGCTATGATGTCCCTAATCCCGGTTTTCATCTGATTGAAGAGAAGATGAACTTTACAGATGCTTATGTGAGTTAGCGTGCTTTCGAAGCTTTGTAACTCGAGAACGTGAGGAGCTCGAAAAAAGATGTCAACTGCAAAAATGATAAGAATTTGATAAGGATAATTTTTGTAATTGACAACTTTCCCGTATCTCTGCTATTTCTTGAGATATCTAATCTAGACCAAAACGTTATTTTGGAGCATCGTAACTCAAAAACAAGAGGTGCTGAGTCAGCACTGCTGACAGAAAGTTGTCAACTGACAAAATGATAAGAATTTGACAAGGATCATTTTTGTAGTTGTCAACTTTTCCGAATCTCTGCTAGTTTTCAAGATATCTCCTTTTTTCAGCTCCACTGTACCCAACAAGGCGGCATTTTCCCGCTTTTCGTTAGCCTATTCGGAGACAAAGCCACGGCTCTTTTCAAAAACCGCAACTCTACAGAAGCGTGGGTTTGGTCAATACAACAACCAAAATCTTGTGGAGTAGTCGATAATCTGGGTGGCTGGAGTCACAAGAACTGTTCAATTGAACTTCCGTCTATTTGTCAGAAGTTTTGATTTTCAGTCTTTTTGCTTATTTTATCGAAATTCGACACTTTTGTTGATAAAGATGATAAAATAAATATATCAATTTTCATAAACTTTTTCGTCTGACCCAATTGTTTATAAACTGAGCGCATGGCTTACTGATAAGCTGATAAAGAATGCGATCAGCTATAATTTTCTTATTGCTCCTTACGATTTTCAGTGCATTCCAGCAGGTACGATGCTCAGAAGCGTCTTATCACCTTATCACTTTATCAGTATGATCGCTTTTCAGGTGGAATCCAGGAAAATCACTCAAAAGCCAAAAACTGCTCCAAAAGCGCCGGCTCCAGCTCCATCGGCTCCCAAAAAATCGATATCCAACAAAAAGTCGTCCAACTCGAAACCTGACAAATCATGGGCCAGATCTATGATAGACTCGGCAAAAAATAAATTTGGAATCGGGAAAAAATCATCTAAAAAACCCGAGAAACCTGTGAAACTTCCCTCATTTCGAGCCCAACTTCCAGCAATTTCCCCCACAAAAAAGTCACTTTACGAGCGGGCAAAAGAGAAAATCAATAAATCCGGAATGGCTCAGAAAGCTATAGGATATGTGAAAAAAGACTTGGGAATTGGAGTCGAGGGACCGAAGAAGCCGTCGAAAATTCTGAAATACGGGAAAAAAGCTGTGGAGAAGCTGTTCTCGAGGGTGGGTTTCGGGGAAAAGCTTGAAAATCCACGAGAAAATTTTTTATGACTTTGAAATAAATTTTTTAGGTTAGATGAAAGTGTAAGGTTCACTTTTGTAGTTGAACAAAATTACTGAAAAAATTTTTGAAAGGGTGAAAAAAATGGGCCAAAAATGAAAAAAAGTTAATTTGGCATTTTGCATCCATTTATTTTGAACTGATAAAAAGCCAATCAAAATAATTTTTATCACTTTGAAATAAATTTTTTCTATTAGATCAATGTGTTAAGATCAATTTTGTAGTTGAACAAAACTTTTGAAAAAATTTTTGAAATGGTGAAAAAAATCAATGAAAAATCAATAGCTAAATTTTTGAAGATTTCGGGCATAACAGAGCTCAAAGTAAAAAGCTCTGGATTTAATGAATTCTAATGATATGACACTTGACCCAGATTTAATTTATTTTTTTCAGAAAAAGACCAGGCCTCATTCTAACACTGGAACTGCCACTGGAGCTAACCTTCAGCAAGGCTACCAGGGGACCTATGGCTCCTCCTATAGAGGTTCCTTCATGGCTGCAGCGAATTCTGAATTCCATCGAAAAGTTGACTACTTGAAGCAACAATTAGAGATAATGCAGCAGAAAATCCAAGATTCGTGGAATTCCAGTGAAGCAGGGACTAAATACAAGCTGTTCGAGGAGAAAAAGACATGGAATGATGCTCAGGTTTTTTTTTTTATTTTTAAATGAATTTTTTGTGTTGGAAAAAGGTGTCTAGATTAATTTTTTAGTTGAACAACATTCCCGAAAAAATTTTTGAAGTGGTGAAAAAAATCGCTGAAAAAAATATTTCAAAAAAATGTAATTTTTCATTTTTGTCTAAAGTTTGACTTGATGAAAAACCAGTTCCAAATTTTTTTTTCATCTTCAAATAAATTTTTTCCGTGAGATGAAGATGTCAAAAACAAATCTTCAGTTGATCAAAATCACTCAACATTGTTTTGAAATGGCGAAAAAAATCGTTGAAAAATGAAAATGTTGATTTTTCAGCTGCACTGCGAAGAACTCGGCAGTCATTTGGCCTATTTGGACAGCCAATCAAAAAATCAATACGCCACGTGGCTCCTGAATTCTTCAAATTTCACAATGGCATGGTTCGGATTGCGCACTGAAATGGACAACTTGGAGTCTGAGAATCCAGAAGAGTTCCAGAACTTCCAAAATCTGAATGGCTGTGGAGTTGTGGATGCTCAGGGCTCTTGGAGCATTAGCTCTTGCTCAATGGAGCTACCGTATATCTGTCAGGCGTTTCGGTTGAATGCATTGGTGGAAATTCCTTTATCAAGTGATAATGATGGTGATAATGATAATGAACATGAAAAATAGTGTGAAACCCGTAATAAACATTTGAAAAAAGTACACTTTACGATTTTACTGATAACTTGATAAGGAAAAAAGATGGCGGAAAGTGATCAACTGATAAAAAGTAGAGCAAGAAATTTCCTATCGATTGGTTGTTTTACTTTGATATTTTGACTGAGTTTCGATTTTCTAGAATTTTCTCAATTTTTTTCAAAATTTTTTTTTGCATTATCAAATCGTTATCATCAAAATAAACCCAGCCAATGCCAAATAGGGTCTCATATACTCCCCAATAACTGGAATCCACAACAAATATTCTGTAATGTACCAGTACAATTTGAATTGAAGACGCCCCCATGAAGGCAAGTTTTTTGACAATTCAACGGGAACTGTGCCGTTTTCCATTCGTGATTTCGCAATTTCTACCTAAAATATCAAATTTCTACGGGATTTCGGAGCATCGTACCTTTTCTCGATTACAAGTTCCATCGGGATTCACAAAATGGAATCCATACCGTCCCAATTGCATAAGTTTAGAGCCACCATTGGTTTCACAATCGAGTTGGAGCAAGTAAGGAGGGTTTTTTTGCTCGGTAAACATCCATTCCCAAGAGTAAGTCACGCTGGAAAAGAAAAAGGTGATAAATAGAAAAATTGATAAGCAAGAGGAAAAAACAGAGTTGGGTCTCGCCACGATAATGGTTGCACCAAGTTTGAGTTGTGTAAAATTCATCAAGAAATTTTTTTTGACTTTGAAATAAATTTTTTGTGTTAGATAAAAGTGTCAAAATTATATTTGTAGTTGGACAAAATTTTTGAAAATTTTTTTGAAAGGGTGAAAAAAATCTTTGAAAAAAATTATAATAAAAAATTTTTGCATTTTGCATCCACGAAGTAGGTCAGGCTTTGACTTGATGAAAAATCGTTCCGAAATTTTTTTTCCATTTGAGAATAAATTTTTTCTGTTAGAAAAAGGTATCAGAAACAAATCTTTAGTTGGTCAAAAAGTCTGAAAAAAATTTTGACACCCCGAAAAAAATGGTCAAACTATACATACTCACTTATAAGGAATGTAAGCGCATTTCGGCTTATCCCAAGTGTTACACTGATGAATCATGACTCCGACGTCTGGAGTGTACCAGTGAGCCAATTTATCGGAGAGCTTCTCGAAAAAGAGCTCTGTTTCGTTGTTGGCTCGGATGAACCAATTGGCTCCGTTGACCCATTCTTTTCGAAGTGAAGAGTCGCCGTTTCCGAGTTGATCGAATAGAGCGTCGAATGAGAAATCGGACTCGAAGTTTAGGTTGAATATGTTTTTACGCCAGAAGGTGTCTTGTTGCATCATCCAGAACGATTTTTGTCTGAAAAAAACAAAAAATTTTAGTTGACAAAGTAAAAGTTCTGACCGCGACGCAGCCGCAACGCAACCTCAAAACTTTGAGTAAACTTACTTTTTGATCAAAGCCAATGCCAAATTCGACCTCAATAAATAAATAGTCTGATAGGCACCTTCAGCGAAGGAAAATGGTTTCTGAAAAAACCTTTTTTTATTGATTTTTTCTCCATTTCAAAAAAAAATTTGAGTGGTCGATCTTTTTTTGAATTGATCAACTACAAAGTTGATGTTGACACCTTTATCTAATGGTAAAAATTTATTTAAAATTTGATAAAAATTCCTGAAAAAAAATTGGTGGAAACTGCAGGAATTTGGCTGGAAATGATCAAAATTACCTAATTTTACCCGTTTTTATCAGAAAAAGTGTCAAAACCTTGTCCGTTTCATCCAGAAATCATTTTCGTGGCGAGACCCACCAGGGTTAAATTTGCAAAAAAGGATGATTGGCCCCGCCAGGATTTGAACCTGTGTCTCTTGTGTCGTACGACGTAGCCTTCTTCTGAGGGCTCGCACAAGTATGCTAACCACTACACCACAGGGCCACCGAAGGGACACCGGAAGGGGCACGTATAAGTAATGGATAGGGGGGAATGTCCTTTGAGGAAAAAGGGGGAAGCACTAATCTCTGTATAGCTATCTGTGTCTCTACGAGACTGTTTTTGAAATAAATTTGCATTTGAGCAAACTTTCACAGTCGAACTGTCAAAGGTTTACGAAGATTTGATGATTTTGTACAAGGGAAATTTTTAGGGGGTAAAATTGGAAAATTTTTTATTAAAATCTCAAAAATCCGATAAATCGACCTGAACACGTCTAACTTCTTTTCCCTCACATTGACCCAGATATGATGACTGAAAGTGCTGTTCAGTACTGAGAAATCAGTGTAAACTTCACGCAAAACTCTATTCTCTCCATTTTTCTCGTTTCTCACGTTTCAAGTCTGACCTACTTTGTGGATGCAAAATGTAAAATTTCCTGATTTTCTTTTTTTTCAACGATTTTTTTTCGCTGTTTCAAAAGATTTTGAAGTAATTTTGTTCAACTACAAAAATATTTTTGACATTTTTATTTAACACGAAAAATTTATTTCAACTCACATAAAGCGACGGAGTCGGCCAATGAAACAGCTGAATCCCGGGCCATCGTCTTTCTACCGTACTCCTCGCCACCTCATCCAATGTCACAAATATAAATCGTTCATGTGGATTTCCATCCAAATATTGCGTATTACAAAGAAAATTGTCAGTCATATTCAAAGCAAACTGATTTAGAAAGAAAAATGCAGGAGGTTTGGGGAACTTTTCGTCAAGAACCCGTAAGAGGTCCGCGAATTCCGTGGAGTTTTCGATTGAGGAAAGGGATACGGTAGCACTTGATGACTTGACATATTGTACAGCAATCATTGCATTTTGAGACTTCCGAAGAGCTAGGACACCGACTAGGAACCAGAAGGCGTAGAAGAGAATCAAGAAGTAGCGGTTGAAAAATAAAAGGTCCACGAGGGAGGTTAGGGTCTTCTTTGGGTCAAACATCATATGAAAAGAAGAAGAAGAAAAAGATCTTGTTCTGGTCTTATATAAGAAATCGGAAAAGGTCATGCTGGTAAGCAAAGATCAGCTTGCAAACCGCTTGTACTTTTAGGATTCGCGGGAGGTCACACCTTCTTGCAGGTGGGCGAAGTGATAAGGGTTTCTTTGTGTGTATGGAGGGGGGGGGGGGGCAAAGATTCAGTAGATCTATTGAAGCTATAAAAACCTAACACAACTTGATTTCACATGCTCAATCAATCAATTATCACTTGAATCTTATCACCGCCAAGCTCATTGAGTTCTGAATTTGAACTGTATAATTCTGAATCAACCCGTCCCAAAGATGTGTTTTCTGAAATTTAGGTCACCAAAAAAATAATCATTGGTTTTTTCGAATTTTCGAAGCTATTTTTGTATTTCATGTTGCAAAAAAAATGAGAAACACTTTTTATTTTCAAAACATTTTGGCCCCTCCAGGATTCGAACCTGTGTCTCTTGTCACTCCCTTACGGTTGATCCCTCAAGTATGCTAACCACTACACCACAGGGCCACTGAAGGGACACCGGAAGGGGCACGTACAAGTAATGGTTAGTGGCGAATGTCCTTTGAGGAAAAAGGGGGAAGCACTAATCACTGTATTTTTAAGGGGCCTAAACTTGGAAAATTCTGAAAAAAAATCTCAAAAATTCGATAAATCGACCTGAGCACGTCTAACTTCTTTTCCCTCACATTGACCCAGACATGATGGCGGAAAGTGCTTTCCAGTACTGAAAAATCAGTGGAAATTTCACGCGAAAAACGAGAAAAATGAAGAAAATTGAAATTAGCACTGTTTTTTTAGTACTGAACAGCACTTTCAATTATCATATCTGGGTCAATGTGAGGGAAAAAAAATTAGGCGAGCCCAGAACGATCTATCGGATTTTTGAGATTTTTTTCAGAAGTTTTCAAGTTTACTCCCCGCCTCCTACAACCTTCCCTTGTACATAAACATCACATCTCCGTTAACTTCTGGCACTTTGACTATGAAAGTTCGCTCTAATGTAAACATTTTTTCAAAACAGTCTCGTAGAGACACAGAGAGCTATACAGTGATTGGTGGTATGCTTCCCCCTTTTTCCTCAAAGGACATTCGCCACTATCCATTACTTATACGTGCCCCTTCCGGTGTCCCTTCGGTGGCCCTGTGGTGTAGTGGTTAGCATACTTGTGCAAGCCATCAGAAGAAGGCTACGTCGTACGACACAAGAGACACAGGTTCGAATCCTGGCGGGGCCAAAATCTTTTGAAAAGAAACGTGTTTCTCATTTTTTTGCAACATGAAATACGAAAATAGTATCAAAGATTTGAAAAAAAAACCAATGATCCTTTTTTTGCAGATTTTCGGGGAAGTGTCACGTGACCTAGAATTCAGATCTTGAAATTGATAATGAGGAAGAAGAAAACACATTTTTGGAGCTGTGATTCATATATATTTAGAGACAGAGAGCTATACAGGGATTGGTGCTTCCCCCTCTTTATCCTCCATGATCTTCCCTGACTATCCATTTCTTATACGTGTCCTGTCCGTTGTCCCTTCGGTGGCCCTGTGGTGTACTGGTTAGCGCTTGTGTGAGCCACCAGAAGGAGGCACGACAAGGTACACAGGTTGGAATCCTGGCAGGGCCTTTTTTGCAGATTTTCGTGAAAAATTTCAGGTGACCTAGATTTCAGGTGATCATCTTGAAATTGACAAAGAGGAAAACAAACATTTTCGTGGTGGTGATGAAAATTTATTCATAGGTTTTCATAAGGATTACATAAACTTCATAATCAAAATTTGATGATGAGCTTGACAGTGATCTCATTCCATTCAAGTGATAATAGATAGAAGGTGATAAGGTTAATAGTGATGATCGATTAATTGAACAGGTGATAAGGGGTAATGATAATAGAAAGTCATAATTGGAGGAGATTGAGCAGAGATCAGAGAGAGAGAGAGCCATAGGACACGATGGTCACAAATGAGATTGGGCAGGGAAGGGTGATAATCACTGATATCTTATCAGTCCCTTAGGAGTCTAGAAACTCTATCCCAATTGTCCCCAATATCCTGCGGGTTATTCTCCTGAATCCATACAGCAGCCTTCACACACGCCATCTCCATCAGCCCCTGCACCTCGAGATAGTTGGCTGCACATATCAGATCGAACATCTCCTGCTTGTCGAGCCCCGCCAGAAACCGCTCATCCCACTCGCCAATGACGACCTGATCGGCCGGTCGGCCCTGCTCGACGCGCGGCTCCGACTTGTGCTTCTCCATCCACTCGATCACCTTCTCGAGTGTCGAAGCCTTCACTGCTTGCACTGGAATCGGTTCCTTGCTGTCCGGGGTGTAGCTGAGGTTGATGGTCAGAGAGCTGAGGGTCACTGATTGGTGGATGGCCTGAACGGAGCACAGGACTTGCTCGTTGTCCTTGGCAAGGAGTTTGTACATCATTGGGATGGTAGGGACTGAAAAAAGATGATTGAAAAAGTGAGAAATTGATGAAAAAAGAGTGAAAAAGACCAAGTTCGAACTGTGTAAAATTCCTCTAGAAAATTTTTTTCACCTTCAAATAAATTTTTTCCGTTAGATAAAGATGTCAAAATTAACTTTGTAATTGGTCAAAATTACTGAAAAATTTTTTGAAAAGGAGAAAAAATCGGTGAAAAATGAAAAAATTAGAATTTTTGCATTTTGCATCCACAAAGTTTGACTCGATAAAAAACGGGTCCAAAATTTTTTTCCTATATTCAGATAAATTTTTTCAGTTTGATAAAGGTGTCAGAAATAATTTTGTTATTGGTCGAAATTTTTGAAAAAAAATTTGAAACGACGAAAAAAATCGTTGAAAAATGAGAATAAGGTAATTTTGCATTTTACATCCACAAAGTTTGACTTGATAAAAACTATTACGAAAATTTTTTTTTCCTACTCTTGAATAACATTTTTTCGCTAGAAAATAGTGGCAGAAACAAATTTTCAGTTGATTGAAATTCCAGAAAAATTTTTGAAAGGGGGAAAAATCGATTTAAAAAAAGATGAAAATGTGGCTTCCACCACCAAGAGTAGGCAAGTTTGAGCTATGTGAAACCCGTCAAACAGATTGTTCATCTTCAGATGAATTTTTCCGTTAGAATATAGTGTCAAAAACGAATCTCGGTCAAAATTACTGAAAAAAAAATTTTTTTTTTGAAACTCCCGAAAAATAACTTTCAAAAAATGGTGAAAATGGGCTTTTGGACCACTTTTTGTCATATTTTCCGGTGAAAAATTTTAGGAACATAAGATTTCAATGTTTACTATCAATTTTTATTAATTTCCCGTGAAAAATGAAAAAAAAGAGGCAAATAAATTCGAAAATAGCCGAGTAGTCCAACGGAGCGCGTTTGCCTCACTCAACAGCCATTTTCTTGTTGCAGCTGTTTCAGATCAACACACATCGACGTATGCGCGCGTCGCGGTTCGCGCGCGGCTCTGTCCGCCAACCGATCCGATACATTATGTCCTCATTTTCCCCGCACAGCTCGCCCGTCTTCCCTTTTCTCCTTTTTCGTTGCTATGACGAACCAAGTCTCTCATTGGAGCGCGGTTTTCTCGTTCCTCCCTGTCTTTTCCCTCTCTTCACACCTTTTTTTATTAATCGATTTTTCTCGTCGTTGCAAATAATTTTCCCGTAATTTTGACCTATTGAAAATTTGATTTTGACACTTTTTTTAACGGAAAAAATTTATTTGAAAGTGTAAAAAAAAATTTCAAAACCGGTGCAAAATTACCTTGTTTGCCATTTTTCATTGATTTTTTTCCCCATTTCAAAAAATTTTTCAGTGATTTTGATCAATTAAAGATTGGTTTCTGACACCTTTTTCTAACGGAAAAAATTTATTTGAAAATGAAAAAAAAAATTTTCAGAACCATTTTTTATCGAGTCAAACTTTGTAGATGCAAAATTCAAAAATGTTTTATTTTTATTTTTCAACGATTTTTTTCCTTGTTTCAAAAAATTTTTCAGTAATTTTCATCCACTACAAAATTGATTCCGACACCTTTATCTAACGGAAAAAATTTATTAAAAAGTGAGAAAAATTTTTTTTGATGGGTTTTACACACCTTAAACTTCGTCCTTTTTCTTTTTTTTTCTTTTTTTTTTTTTTGAAGAACAACAATTCCCGAGACCCAGCGGATTTTCTTTCTTAGTATCCTTTCTTATCGATTTATCACTTTTTCTACATATCTTTTTTCAGTCCACATCATGTCATCCCCAATGTACAAGCTCAGCTCCAAGGACGACCAGCTTGTCCTGGTCTCCGTAGAAGCCATCGAGCACTCCGGGACCCTCAGAAACCTGATCCAAAACCTCGAATTCACCCCGGCAAAGTGCGAGACGATGGACCCGATCACAGTGAACAACGTGGACGAAAAGGCGCTGAAGAAGGTGGTCGAGTGGATGGAGAAGCACAAGTCGGAGCCGCGCGTCGAGCAGGGCCGACCGGCCGATCAGGTCGTCATTGGCGAGTGGGATGAGCGGTTTCTGGCGGGGCTCGACAAGCAGGAGATGTTCGATCTGATATGTGCGGCCAACTATCTCGAGGTGCAGGGACTGATGGAGATGGCGTGTAAGACGGTCGCCGAGTGGATCAAGGGAAATTGCCCACAGGAGATGAGGGACAACTGGGATAGAGTTTAGGACTGATAAGCTGATTATCATCTCCTCCAATCCATGCTCAATGATCCCTCATTATCACTTTATCACCTTATCAAATGCTCAATCTCACATTCATTTCTGACCATCATGTCCTATGATTCTCTTTCTCTTTGATCTTTGCTCAATGATCCCTTCGCCTTATCACCTTATCACCTGCTCATCAATCAGCTGTTATCACTGCCCAACTTTTTGAAATATCAATAAATTTGAATTCCCGCTAAAAAAAAATTTTTTTTTTTAATTTTTGATTTTTTTCAAATTTGAAAGATTTTTTCAAAAAATTCAAATTTCATCTACATTCTTTTTCAAATTTCATCATTTTATCACAAAATTTATCAAAATTCCTCATTGAATCCAAAATGTGGATGATCTCCATCCCTTGGCGATGGATCCACCAGTCTCCAGCCATGATTCAAATTATCGATTGATTTTTGTTCTTCGAGGGTCAAAGAGAAGTCGAAAACGGAAAAGTTTTCGAGAAGACGGTCTGGAAAAATATAATTTGAAATTATTGATTTTTTCAAAATTTTTGAAAAATAAATTCAAAAATTGAAATTTTAAAAAAATTTTTGAAAAAATTACAATATTTATTCAAATTTTAGGTTAAATAATTTAGAAAAAACAGCAAAAAATAAGTGAAAAAGTTTTGCAAAATCACAAAAAATCAGAAATTTTTTTTGAAATTTTGAAAATTTGAAAGTTCAAAAATTCGAAAAAAAAATTTTTTTTTCGGAAAAATCAATTTTTTTTTGAATTAAATAAATTTAGGAGAATTAGGATGAAAAGGTAAAAATTATTTTGCAACATTACAAAAAAATAAGAATTTTTTGGGAATTAAAAAAAAATTTGAAAATTTGAAATTTCGGAAAAAAAATTTTTTTTTGAAATTTTTTTTTTTTGAAAAAAAAATCACATTATTTTTTGAATTCAATAATTTTCAAGAAAAGCTTGGTGAAATAGGAAAAATAGGAAATTAGCAGTTTTTTTTGGGAAAAACAGAGAATTTTTTTAGAATTCCTCCAAAAACGGGCAGAACGGATGATCTCCGTCTCGTTGGGTCAAATCCACAATTCTCCATCCCTTATTGATCGAATCGATTTTTTGGACTTGGGCCGGAGAGAGTTGGAAATCGAAAACGGCAAGGTTTTCCGAGATTCGGTCTGTAAGAAATGGGATAGGGAAATAGGTGGGAGAAGCTGGGGAAAAGCACAAGAATTTGGGGAAAACTGGGGAAAATTTGAGCGAAAAAAATATTTCAATTTAAAAAGAATATTTTACAAGATTTTTTAAATTCCAAGTTTTAGCTCATTTTTTCTCGAATTCTCTATCTAATTTTGCTATTTTTCTGAATTTCTGAATTTTCAGATTTTTTAAAGTAACAAAAAAAACCCACGTGGAGTAACCGATTTCGGGATAGCGACGAGTCCACTGTCGACAAACCAGCGGAGGATGATTTGAGCAGGGGTCTGGAAATAAAAACCATTTTTTTGGGTTACTGTAGCTAGGAAAAGTCTGTAAGCATCGTCAAAAATACAGAAAATTAAGGAAAAAATTTGAAACATTTTTTTTTTTGATTTTTGGATGAAATTGTAGCTCTAAAAGTATGCAAACATTGAATTCAACGTGAAACTTTACAAATTTGAGTTTTCCGGGTTACGGTAGCCTTGAAAGTCTGCAAACACCGTTCAAAAAACAGAAAATTAAAAAAACCCCCATTTCAAATTTTTTGTTGGGTTACGATAGCTCGAAAAGTCCGCAATCACAAAAAACAATTTTTCATTAATTTTCAGTGATTTTTCTATTTTTTCCAGTTTTTTCCAGCTTTATTTTCTGGAAAGTTGAATTTGAATTTGAATTCAAGTTCATTTTTGTCATTTTTCATATTATTTTTTTTCGAACGTCCCATTCCCTCACCTTTCCCTTCTCCTTTGCAATCTCCGCAACCACCTCGTTCGTCAAAACATTCGGATCTCCATCTTTTCTGAAGAAAGCACTTCCCGGGTTGCCAAGTGGCGAATATCCCACAACGACAATTCCCTTTTCCTTGCAGAATTCCCTCAATTTGACTTGAGTGAAGTACGGGTGAAGTTCGACTTGAAGACAGGAAGGCTTGATTTCAGCCGATTCCCAGACTCTCTGGAAAATCGATAATTTTTTAAAAAATCATAAAAAATCGATAATTGGTCCAAATGCTAAGATTAGAATTGCAATCAATAGCAAATTGTCTGCTTATCAATTTATCAGTTGATCACTTTTCGGGATCTTCACTCCTAGCCAAGTTATCCTTGAATTTCCATTTTTGTGCCGAGACTCATTATAGCAGGATTAGGAGTAAAGATCCCGAAAAGTGGTCAACTGATAAAATGATAAGCAGAGAATTTTCCATCGATTGCATTTTTCAATTTGGAATTTGGTCCAATTATTGATTTTTGAGGATTTTTTTCCCAAAATGTCTTACCTGAATCTGTTTCGAATTGAAGTTCGACAGCCCGATCGATCGGGCTTTTCCAGTCTTTTGGGCCTGTTCCAAGGCCTTCCAAGTGTCCAAATAGTCCACATTCGAGTATTTCATCTTTCCGTTTTCACCCGCTGGAAACAGTCCTTCGTCTTCGGAATATCCTTGCGGCCAATGGATCAACATCATGTCGACGTAGTCCAATTGAAGATCCGATAGGATTTGAGAAATGTTCTCCAGGGCTTTAGGGGTTGAGTGGAAGGTATTCCACACTTTTGAGGTTATGAATAGGTCGGAGCGCTGGAAAAATCGCATATTTCCAATAAAAATTATAAAAATTGAAGTTTATAAAAAGAGCGCTTTTGCTCTAACGAAAATTCTAAAATTCTATTTTCAAAAAAAAAATTCTGAAAATTTTGAAAAATTATCATTTTTTTGAAAAATTTTTTACAAGAAATTTCTAAAAATTCAAAACTTTTGCAAATTTTCATTAGAGCGTACTCACGGGCTCCCAGGGCGTACCGTTATGAATTTCGCGCGTTCCGTGAGTCGCTACTCAGCGAATTGTTTCATTCTTGGCACGGTGCCAAAAGCGCTCGAAATTGCAACATATTCCACGCGCGTCTCCCTCAAAAGCATTGTCTCTCGTCGCAGGTTACGGTAAGCAACACCGAATGTCACATGTGAACTCGTTTCAATTTTGAAAATTATTTTCGAATTCCGACTGTAGTCTAGCGGAGCGCGTTTGCATTACGTACGCCCTTTCAAAAAATTATAAAAAATATTTTTTTTGCTTTTTACTTTGAAAAAATCGTAATTTTTTGGATTTTCGATTTTTTCCAAAATTTTCAGAATACCAATAGAGCGCATTTGCTTCTTTTTTTTGAAAATTATAAGGAATTTTCTGCAATTTTTTCTATATTGAAAAACTCGTATTTTTTTCGTGATTTCTAAATTTCATTCATTTAAAATTCGTGAGAATTTGCGAATTTGCATTAGAGCGACTTTGCATTTTAGCAGTATCGATTGTAAGAAGAAATTCATCATGATGAAAGTTCACTCTATTGAACTGAACATTTGAAGCTCAAAATCACTAGGAGTAAGTGCGCTCTATTGCTAAATATTGTTTTTCAATTTTTTTTCCAATTTCTCTCAAATTCAAATTTTTCAAACTTTCACAAAGCATTTCACTCGCTCATTTTCAGTTGAATTTATCAATTACGCAAATTATCAATTTCCGCCCTCACCTTAACCTTTCCCTCTGCCAAAATCTCCTTCAACGCCTCTCCGACTTCCTTTTGATTCTGATAAACATGTGCACAATCAATATGCCGATATCCCGCTTCCACAGCGATTTTCAACGCGGCGGCCACTTCTCCGGGCTTGGATTGCCACGTTCCGAGGCCGATGACAGGCATCGAATGACCAGAGTTGAGAAGGATTGATTGGGAAGTCATACTGTAGAAGGATGGTTGGGGAAATGGGTCTCGACACGAAAAAATGAAAATTTCAAAAAAATGATGGAGAAAAAAATAATGAAAAATGGTGGAAAATCTAGCAAAAAAACATCAATTTTTGACCGAAAAATCTGAAATTTTAAATAAAAATTTAATAAAAATTTTTTTTGAAAACTGACAAATTTCTTACCAGTTTATGATAAAGAAATTGGGTCTTAACACGAAAAATAAAATTTTTTAAAACTAAAAAACTATAAAAAATCCAGGGAAAAATCATCAATTTTTGACACAAAAATCTAAAATTTTCAAAAAAAAAAATTTTTTTCAATTTTTTTTGCAAATTGAGAAATTTCATGCCATTTTGTAATGAAGAAATTGGGTCTTGTTACGAAAAAAATAGAAATTTGAAAAATTTAGGGAAAATCCCAAAAATCTAGCAAAAAATTTTCAATTTGGGACCAAAAAATCTGAAATTTTCAAAAAAAATTGCAATTTTTTCTTTGAAATATAATGTTTTTCCCCATTTTTTAAAAAAGAAATTGGGTCTTGACACGAATATAACTCAAAAAAAAATTGGCGAAAAAACCAAAAAAAACCATGAAAAATGAGCCAAAAACCCCCAAATTTCGGAAAAATCTTTGGTTTTCTAAAAATCGATAATTTAAATTAACTTTCTGAGAACTCAAAATCCGCAATTGGAACCTTCTTTTTGACATCAAAAATCTGCCAAATTCAGCCTATTTTCCACCAGAAAGTGACCACAAAACGCCAACGAAAAACCGAACTATGATGCCAATCGGACAGCGATAAACATCACGAGATAGCAAAGACGCAGAGAAAAAAATGACCGTTTTGTGGTTGGGGAAAGAGAGAGAAAGAGAAGGTCATCGGAACACGGGGAGGAAAGTATGTGGTGTCCGGCGAGTCACCTGATATGGGTCTCGACACGAAAATGGTCTTACGGCTTTTGGACAAGGGTTTGGCACTTTTCCTGATGAAAATGGCCTGAGTTCAATCATTTCCAACCAAATTCCAGCAATTTCCACCAATTTTCAGTGAAAATTAGGTATTTTTGGAAAAAAAGCGGCAAAATACCCAAAAAATCATGTTTTTGTACTGAAAATTGGTGGAAACTGCTGGAATTTGGTTGGAAATAGTTGAATTCGCCCAGAAACCATTTTCGTGGCGAGACCCACCAGGTCTCACCGCGGGACCTGGTTTTGTTAATCGCATGGGTCTCGCCACGAAAATGACTTTTGGAGAACATTTTTAGAAAAAGTGAGCAAATTTGAAATTTCAAAAAAAAAACCAGACGATAAAAAAAATAAAAAATCGAAATTGTCAAAAAATGATTTTTTTTTGGAAAATTAATCAAAAAAATTATTTTTGAAATTTGGAAATTTTCACATGCGCTCTATTGATAATTTCCACAAAATTTTTGAAACTTTCAAAAAAAAAATTGAAATTTTTTTTTTCAAAAATTCGAAAAAAATTTCTTGTCAATTTTCAATTTTCACAAATTTAACCAAAAATCAAAGACCAACATATGATTATTATCATCATTATCATACACAATCATAAAATTACACAAATTTTCAAAAATACATCATATTTGTAATAGATCAATCATTTGCCAATATTCACAAACATATTTAGAGATCTGAATTGATTAGTTAATATCACTGATAAGGTGTTAACGATCCTTGATTGGCCACGGATAGTAGGGATGATCGACGTTTCCGACGATCGGATCGATGAATCGGAAGTTGGTGTTGAGACGATCGATGCGGGCGATCTCTTCGGGGGTTAGTTTGAACTTGAAGATGTTGATGTTTTGGCGGATGCGTTCTGATAGGAGATAATGATAAGGAGCTGATTATTGATTGATTTCTCTTACTTGGATCATTCGATTTGATGGCGGCGGTCATGTTGCTGTCGATAACCCAGCGAAGGATAACTTGGACGACGGACTGGAAAACATTGATGAAATAGAGATGGAATTTCTATTTTTTTTAATAAGAAAAATTCGTGATTTCCTATTGGATAACAAGAAAATCAGAAAAAACTAATTTTTACAAAAAAAAAAATAATATTTGAACTTTTTTTTTTTAATCGTAAAACATCACATTTTGCTTCAAAACTGAATTTGAAAAGACTAATCGATAGGAAATTTTTCGCTTATCAATTTATCAGTTGATCACTTTTCAATATCTCCACTCCTTATCAAGTTATTACCGAATTCCCCCAATTCAAAATGAAAATTTGGGCAGCGGTTCCCCAGGAAAAACGACTACGGTAGGTCTGGGTCTTAAAGCGAAAATGGGGAAATTTTGAATTTCTCCATTTTCGCTGCAAGACCCAGAGTACCGTAATCGCAGGTGAAACTCAAATTGCCAAAGGAAAAACTTCCAAAAATAGAAAAAAAAAAAACTTTTTTTTTAAATTTGATCAATTCTTATCAGTTTTCATCAATTTTTCAAAAAAAAAAAACTTTCAGAGATTCCGAAAATTTGTAATGATTTTTAGAAAACATGAAAAACAAAAAATTTATCACAGAAAATTTTTTAGATTCCAAAAAAAATTTTTAATGAAAAATCGATCAATTTCAATCAATTTTCGCCCAAATTTTCCATAATTTTTTTCAAAAATTAAAATAAAAAATGTGAATTCTATTTTTAGACAAAAAACCAATTTCTGTCAATTCTGATCAATTTTTTTACTTTCCCGTGTCCTCTGGCTCAATTCTAATCAGTTTCTATCAATTTTCGATTTCAGGAATTCCATAAATTTGTTTCTATCGTTAGGAGAAACCATTACCAAAAAATAATATCCCAAAATTTTTTTGAAGAAATCAGAAAATTTAAAAAAATAAAAAATCTGTCAATTTTGGTCAATTTCTATCAATTTTCGTCCTATTTTTTGTCCTAACTTTTCAATTCTTTCACAATTTCCCCCATTTTTTCCCTTACCTTCCCATGTCCTCTGGCAATACTCTGAAGCGTGTCATTCATCAGCAGATTCGGATCCCCTGGTTTCCGGTACAAAATGCTTCCAGGATTGCCGATGGGCGCGTGGCACATGATAACAATGCCCTTCTCCTCGCAGTATTTCCGGTATTCCAATTGCGTAAAAAGCGGATTACACTCGATCTGACAAACTTGCGGCTTGATCTCATCATCCGCATTCCACAACCGTTCGACTTGTTTCAAATTGAAGTTCGCCAGTCCCAACGACCGGATCTTTCCCTTTTTCGCCAACCTCGCCATCGCCTTCCACGTCTCCATGTAATCGATATCCGATGGTGCAAAGTCGCCCCGATCGTTTCGCGGAAAGTCATCGCCGCCTTCTTCCCAGCCCATTGGCCAGTGGATCACCAGCAAATCGAGGAACGGAAAATCGAAAACTTTGAGGAGTCGATCGATTTCTGCGAGGCAACGGTCGGTTGAGTGACGCGTGTTCCAGATTTTTGTTGTGACGAAGATTGTGGAGCGCTGGAAGTGATAATTGACGAATTTGAGGGGAAAACTTTGAAAACAACATTTGGAAAATTTTTTAGAGTAAGAAAAAGGTTTTTTTTTCAATTTCGAAAAATAGAATACAAAAATGTTGAAATTTCTTCTATAAATCGAAAAATTGAAATGTTTTTCTGGTAAAATTGAAACATTTTTTCAAAATTAAAAAAATTTCGAAATTTGAATTTTTCGGATTTGAAATTTTTTTTGAATTTTCCAAAAATTCTGAAATTCAGATATTGCTCTAAAAATTGGAAGAATTGGGAAATTTTTATATAAAAAATTGAAATCTAAATTTTTCTACAATTTACAAAATCCAAAATCCAAAAAATTTTAATCTAAAAATTTTTTTTTTATTTTCCCAAAATTGCTTTAATTTTTCTCTCAAATTTCAATTCCCCACTGATAACTTTATCAGTTAATAACTTTCTGATATCTCCCATCTTTATCACTAAAAAAAAGAAAATTTGGGCAGCGGTTCCCCGGGAAAACGACTACGGTAGGCCTGGGTCTTGAAACAAAAATGGGAAAATCTCAATTTTCCCATTTTCGCTGCAAGACCCAGAGTACCGTAGTCGTAGGCGCAATTCCAAGGGAAAATCTTCCAAAATAAAAAAAATACATTTTTCAAAAACTGGTCAATTTTGATAAGTTTTTATCAAATTTTCAACAAAAAAATCCAGGAACTCCGTAAATTTTCCATCATTTTCAGGAAAAATCATCAACAAGAAATTATAACCCAAAAACGTTTTTAAAAATCAGAAAACTATTTTTGAGGAAAAATCTGCCAATTTCGGTCAATTTCCATCAATCTTCGTCGTAATTTTCTAAAAAAAAGGCGGAAATTTAAATTTTTCAAATTTTCCATTGTCGCTGCAAAACCCATCGTAATGTAGTCGTAGTTTACGTATTTCCCTACTCCAGCCCACTCACCTCGACTTTCCTATCGTTAGTCCACTGTTGAATAGCCCTACCGGCCTCCTCCTCATTTCTGAATCCGGTCGACGTGTCAATGTGTCTGTATCCCGAATCCAGTGCATCCCTCACTCGATCATACGTCGACATCTTCGGAATTTGCCAAGTTCCGAAGGCGATCGTCGGCATCTCGAAGCCATTCCGCAGTGTTACCGTTTCGGCCATCGGCACGAGACGAGGACTGCAAGGATCCCTTTTTGGGTTATGAGAAGTTCTTGAAATTATGGAAGGGGAGGGGAAGAACAGGGAAATTAGGAAATTTAATTGATTTTTAGGGAGAATTCATGGAAATTATTTTTGGAGAAAAAACATCGCTTGAAAAAACGGCAAAAAACAGAAAACATTTTTTTGTGATTTTTTGAAATTTGAAATTTTTTTTGAGAATTAAAAAAAATTTTTTAATCTGTCACAATTTCCGGAATTTTCTGAAATAAAATTCAGAAAATCGTGGAAATGTTGGGAAAACCGAGAAAAATCACTTTTTAACAGGATTTCACCATTTTAGGCCAATTTTCATGGAAATTGATAAAAAGACATTTCCTAATCGATTTTCTTATATTTTTAGGACAAAAAAACTGGAAATCCAGGTCAAAAAGCGATTTTTCTAATTTTCTGGCCAAAAAGCGGGGAAATTCCAGACAACTTATCGTTTTTCAGAGATTCCTCATGATTTTCTGGAAGAAATTACTCGAAATTGCGTTTTCATTTTTTTCGTGAAAAAAACGGTAATTTTCCAGAAAAAACAGGATAAATTCGGTAAAAATTCGGAAAATTTTAATTTTGAAAAAATCAGAAAAAAATAAAAAAATTATTTTTCAACTTTTTAAATTTCAATTTTTACAAGGAAATTACAAATTTTAGGTTTAAAAATAGGCGAATTCACTGGAGATTTTTTGAAATTCAATTTAATTTTTCCACTAAAAATAACCCAAAACTCATGAAAATCACTAAAAACCGCCATAAACCAACAGAGAAGAGCTAACAATATGTGTTATGTTCTCTTGAGTGTATACAGGACCGTCCGTATGCCGTTGGGCCATTCACGTGACCTCTAAGGGGTCCCTCTCGGTGGTCCACTGGTCCACTGGTCAACAGTGTAAATTGGCAGAGACAACGAGCCGCGATTATGCATAATGTGCGGTGAACCGGGCGAGAAGACGAGAAATTATTATTTGTTGGTTTTGTGTGATAAGAACTGCGGAATTTTTATCAATTTCTGGAGAGTTTTACCTGAAACAAATCGAGGGAAAAATGGCAAAAATCAAAAAATTTAGGAAAAAAAAATTAAAAATTTTTTTTTTATTTTTATCATTGTTTTGTAGACTTTCCTTTATTGATTCATTTATTTTTGTTGGAAATCCAAAAATTTTGATTTTTTTTGAAACTTACAAGAAAACTTTGAGTTTCGGGGCTCCCGCCTGTGTTAGTTGTGCCTGCGCCATGGTTTTGGGCCTAAAAATAAAAAATTGAAGAAAAAACGATGAAAGCAACGAAAAAAATGAGAAAAATGCGAATTTATTGAGAAAAATAAAGAAAAAAAAACGGAAAAATCGACGAAAAACTGCTTATCACTGATAAAAATGATTATTTTCCTTGAATTTTCTTCAAAAATAATATATTTTTATCACTGATAAGCCCGTAATTCAGGAAATCTCGGAAAAAACCAAAATTCCTTGTAAATTTGCAAATTCTTCCAAAATCTCTGAAAAATTGCAAAAAAAGACCCGAATCACTGAAAATCCTTATCAAGCTGATCAAAAACACATTTCCCTTATCAATCAATAATCTGATAATCAAAATTAGCAAGAAAAACCAAAGAAAAACCCCCAAAAACAGCTGATTTCCTTGAAAAATCATGATTTTCCGAGGGGTTGAGCGAACCAGGAAAAAACTGTGAACCAGGAAATTCGGAACCAGGAAAGACTGAATCAAGAAAAAAAAAGACTGAATTAAGAATTAGAAAAAGATCGAACCAGGAGAAAAGAGACTGAAACAGGAAAAAAAGAGACTGTAACAGGAACAAATAAGAGACTGAACCAGGAATAAAAAGAGACTGAACCAGGAATACGCAATTACTGAATATAAAAAAATGCAGAAAGAGAATTGAGATTTTCTTTTAGGAAAAATCCTATTTCTATCTTTTTTTCTTGTTTTGTCTTGCAGAAAGTTATCGAAAATGGCTGAATGGCAAAACTATAGTGAAGAGAAAGGTATCAGTGCTAGAAAAATTCAGGTAACTGAGTTTTCCTCTATTTACAGATCAAGCTCTGACCAACGACGATCCACGTGTTGCAGGCCGACTATTTCTGAGGAAATGTGTGTTTTTTGTAAAACTTGCAAAAAATCTATAGAATACTATGTTTACGTGAAGACGAACAATTGAAAATCAGCTCACTGAAAAAAAAAATTAATTCGGGTATTCAGTACATACTGTGCAAGGAGTGACAAGCAATTCTGAATCAGGGACTCGTGTGAGCTCGAGCAGTTTACAGAGAAATAACACAAGAAATATTCTTTTCGGTGAGTATCACAATCTTCACCAACATCTTTTCCAGTCCCATAGTCCAACCTAAGATGATTATTTCTCATAAATATTTTTTGCGCCTGTAAGGCGGCAAATCAGACATAATTACAGTAATCACCATTAGCAGAATCAGAAGGTTGTAGATAAAAAAAATTCACAAGACTCTCAAGAAAACATTTTTGAACGGTTGCGGCAGAATTTCGGCTGGCATTACTGTTTGGAAATAAAATGAGCCAATTTTCACTAATAAAGCTACTTATTTTCTTGATCTTTCCAGTGATTTGTCTATTAGGAAATTAAAGCAGTTCAGCAATTTTTCACATGGGCAGAAATGGGATCAGGGAGAGATAGTATACGATCCAGAGTGAAAAGTGGAAAAAGGAAATGAAAATTTACAGGAGGAGTTCTGGATGATGACGAGAACATGGAAAACTATTTTGGCGTAAACTGTGATAGTTATCAAGAAGAGACAGAAGATGGAGAAGTGATTAGTGATAAAGAAAATGAAGAAGGAGAAGTTGTTGGTGATGGAGATATAGAAGAAGGAGAAATCAATGATAACAACGAAGACATCGAAGAGCAGCGCAGGCCAGATTTGCATCAGTTTCCATCGTTCAGACCAGAAACTATCATCGATACGGAGTGAGAGAATTAAAAATACACTATGCTCACGACAGTTGAAAACATAAGCATTCACATTTTCAGACCAAAGGAAGTACTCGATATTTTATCTAAGAATTATGAAGTATTGCCGAACGGAAAGATTATCATTAAAAAACCCACGAGACCTGAACTTCCGAGGTACGGAAGTATGAAAAAATCATGTGATTCGTTGTTTTTTAGAACTAACTCTAGAAAAGGAGCAGTGCTCATTGTATTCGAGGAAGGGCAGTTTCGGCCGGTGTACAGAAGTCATCTCACTGGAGAAGTGACCGCAAAGTTAGAAAAACTGAAATTTCAATATAAACGGAACGCGTTTTAGGTGTACACTTTGCAAAGGTACTATTGGAGTTTCGATGACAGGAACTTTGTATACAAAAAACGGATGCAGTTCCCATCCCGGACAAGCTGCCGAAATCCAAGTGTGTATATTAACATTTTGCATACAAACTGTTAAAATTCTAGAAAAAAGAACATGACTGTTAGAAAGAGTTGAAATAATAAGAACGGACGTTACAGATATCTTTGATTCGGAATAGGGCGAAATATGGACATTCGAATACTATGAGCACGAGAGATGCTTGTTACGATGCCTATGAAGAAGCCAGAAAAGTTGGTTTAATACATAGAATGCCGAAAAAAGTATGAAAAGATTATATTCTTTTGATAACACATATTACGCTTTTAGAAATCCCTCGTACGGGATCTAAACAGGAAAAGTGACTCTCTCACCGAATACTCTAGATATCCGCCGAGAATCGACTGGATTCGCGATTTTAGTGAGAAAATTAGTACTTTTTTTTTGAAGAATTTTAAATATTTAGAGGATCTATGCTGTTTGTCAGACAACTCAGCGACAATTGATTCAGATGGGATCCTTACGATCGGATTCTCGGTCCCGTATTTTAAAGATCTGTTCAAAAATTTAGAGACAGTCCATTTCGATGGTTGTTATTCAACTGCCCCATCTAACTTTACACAAATTTATGTATTGTCGGCAAAGGTAAGTGGAATTCAGAGAATTCCAGTAATTATTTGTCAGCGTGGAATCAACGACGCCTCGTATCCATTCGCAGTTTTTCTCACTAATGGGAAAACTGAAATGCACTACAGAAAGGTTTTTGAAATTTTAAAACGAGAAGGTTTAAATCCAAGGAACGTTAATTTGGGTAATTTTTCTTAAAATGAGAAGTTTCTCAGATAAAAATTAAGACTTGGAGCTTGCTGCAAGAAACGCAGCCTATATGATTTTCCCACAATGCCGCATTTTTTATTGCTATCGCCACTGGGCACTCTCAATTCAAAGGAAATTTGATGTTATCATGGGAACACTGAGTGAAAGAGACGAATACGTGTCCATGCTGCAGAATTTCTTTTGTTTAGCATTTGTAGATCTTCAAAATATTGATTTCGTTTTTGAAATCGTCAAAGCAAAAGCACTGGATCTCTCTCCGATTTTAGAAGGTAGTAAAAGTTAGAATAGTGATTTAAAAACAGAGTTTCAGAGTTCCTTGATTATTTTGAGAGAAATTATATGAATAATACTTCGAGATTTTGGAAAACTGAATGGAGTTGCTATTCAAGACTAGTTGATAGAACAGATTTCACCAACAATTGCTCGGAAGCAATTTTTGCGCAATATAAGGCACAGAACAAGTTACAGGCAAAAGGAACATAACTTATACCTATTTCAGACACTTTTCGAGAAAAACCAAGAGAAGTTTCTATTTTCTTTTCTTAAGAAATCTCAAAAATGGATGTGTCATCAGGAAACTTTGTTGGTCCGTGAAACTGTACAAGGGTCACTACCAGCTGCGCGTCAACGAAAAAGTCTCTATAGGTAATTATCTTTTTCCATGATGAAATTTGCAACAATTTTTTAGAAACCCAGAATTTCGTAGAAAAATTCTCAGCGACTTTGAAAGCGCGGAACAGTTCATTGATAATATTTCTCCGTTACTTAACAAACAGAAGAATCATCATTAGGTTACAGACCGTTTTTTCAACAATTTTTCAATAAAAATTGATTTTTTGGATATCACTGATTCAATATAAGAATATGAATAGAAACTTTTAAAAACAGACGAAAATTAACGAAAGAAAGCTGAAAAGTAACGAAAGAAAGGAATTGCACTGGGACTCTGCAACGTGACGTAAGTGTGTTTACGGACATTGTTGTATTTCACGACAGTGACAACACAACTGAGTTTTGAAGTCGCAACCATGTTTCGCATTTGGCAACGAATAATTATTAATAAAACTGCATTTGAAAACTCAACGGAATCAATTCGAGTAGTATTAGTGCTTTTTGAAGAACAGAAACAGAATAGAAGTCGCGGGTCGTTTTCCTAGTACAGTCTCTTTTTTTCCTGTTTCAGTCTCTTTTCTCCTGGTTCGATCTTTTTCTAATTCTTAATTCAGTCTTTTTTTTTCTTGATTCAGTCTTTCCTGGTTCCGAATTTCCTGGTTCACAGTTTTTTCCTGGTTCGCTCAACCCCTCTGATTTTCCAATTTTGCCCGACGACAATTTCCGCAAACACCGTGACGACAAATTGCGGACTTGAGAAATAGAAAATTGATGAATTTCACAATTTTTGAGCGATTTTCGCACCAAAAAAACCAGAATTTTCTGGAAAAAATGTTCAGAGATCAATTAATGTATTATCATCATCAAATTATCATTATCAATATCAAAAAAGTCTCTCAAAAAAGGGCGGGAATATCAAAGTTTCAAAAGAAGATTATGTGAGAATTAGAGGAGAAAAAAAAGAGAAAAATGTAAAACTTTCGGGAAAAATTGAGGGGAAAAAAGACACTTGGGTTACGGTGAATTTGAGGTAGGAAAATAAGAAAAAATATGGAAAAATGATGAAAAATAGAAGAAAATCGAAGAAAAAGTGACAAATTAGAGGGAAATTTAGCAAAATTTAGAGAAATATGGGACAAATTGGGGGAAAAGTGAATTTTTCGGAAAATTAAAAAGAAAAAAAGAAAAAGGGAATTAAGAATCAAAAAGTGGCTTCTTCTTGACAATTCTTCCGGCTCTTGTGACAGTGGGCTCCGCCGATTCGTCGTCTTCGCCGTCGGCGGCCTGGAAAACATTGAACATTTTTAAAAAATTCTAGAAAATCAGATTTTTCTCTAATTTTTGAAGTGAAAACGACAATTGATAGGGAATGTCCTGCTAATAATTTTATCCGTTGATCACATTTCGATATATGCACTTTGAATCGAGTTATCACTGATAAAATGGGTCTCAACTGAAAACAACTGAATTTCCGTAATTTTTTATGTCGAAAATAGGTTAAAATTCGAATTTCCAAGAGATTCAAATATTAATTTCACTGTTTTTGAAAAAATTAAAATATTTGATTTTTAGGCCCAATTTGCAATTATTCGCAAAAAATTACAAAAAAAAAAAACGGTTACCAAGAAAAAAATGCGCTAAAATAATTTTCAAAAAATTGAAAATTGAATTAAAATTTTTAGAAAATCCCAAAAAATCAGATTTTTACAGAATACAGGATTTTCAAAAAACCTGGAAATAAGCAAAAATCTAGCTAATTTCCTGCAGAAAAAACTAGAAAATCAGCGCAAAAATGTAAAAATAAAATACAATTTCAAAAAAAAAATTTTTTTTGAAAAAATCATGAATTTCGGCAGTTTTTGGCCAAATTTTACAATTTTTCAACAAAAAATTTGATTTTAAAAAATCAGTTCAATTTTTTTCTAATTTTGCGAATTTTTTCATTGAAAATCGCTGGAAAATCAATTTTCCAAGTCTAAAATCGATTATTTACCATTTCCTGTTCATGCTCTTCGTGCTCCTGCGCCTCCTCCTCCTCTTCGTCTTCTCCCTGATGTACCTGTTCCATATCAACTTCTTCCGTTTCCTCCATCTGTATCTCCACTTCCTCAATCACCTCCTCTCCAATATATTCCTCTTCCTGAAGCTCCTCGAGCTCTTCCGAACTCTGATGATATGCTCCGTCGCCGTCTCCGACCACTTCTTCCTCTCCGACGACATTGTGAAGATGGTGATGGTGGTGGAGATCCGACGGATTCGGTACGTAGTCGTCGTCGTCGATTCCGACAACGTCTATTTCTTCGAGACCAGCACCGCCTGAAATGAGGAATTTGATTATTGATTGATGAAATGTTGATTAAAAAAAAGGAAAAAATACAGATTTTTGAATAAAAAAAGCAATTTCCAGAGATTGTGTTAATGCTTTTGATATTTTGTATTTTTTATTGTAATTTGTAAAATTGTAAGAAAAAAAAATTGAAAATAGGAAAATTTGATTTCGGGAATTTTTTCCATTTTTTAAAAAAGAATTTCCACTTTTATCCAGAATTTTCAGAATTTTCCTTATTTTTCCAGTTTTTTTTTTTATTTTTCGAAAAATATAAATTCAATTTTTCAAAAATTATAGAAAATCGTGAAAAATTAGAAACTCATTTTTAAATTATTTTTTTTTTGAAAGTCAAATTTTTCTGATTTTAGAAAATTGGTTTTTTTCTGGTTTTCCGGAAAAATCGCAATTTCAAAAACAAAAATTTTTTTAAATGGATTTCTGATTTTCTAAATTAAAAAAAATATATTTGAAGCTATCACCTTATCACTTTTCAAAAATAAGAAATTCAAAAATAAAAAAATTAAAAAAAATTTCTGAAACTTCTTTTTTTTCATTGTTCTACTGAATTTTCAAGATTTCATGACATTTCCAGAATTTTTCCTAATTTTCCTTCATTTTCGCTATGTTGCCCTCATTTCCCAGTTATCATCTTATCACCCACCATTACCATCGGGTCTCTCGTGTTCCCTCCTGAACTCCTCCTCCATCATCCGAATATACGAACTGAATCGGTTGTGTTGTTGGGTTTCCCGTCTCGGATTCAGCAGCAATTCCTCGATTTTTGTCAAGTACAAACACGCCTTTCTCAACTTCATCATCGTACTTTCATTGTGATTTAGGGCTTCGTAGTCAATGTGTTTGAAGACTTCTTGTGACGATGAGAGACGGTGGATGAACGAATCGTACAGGATTCTGGGAAGGAAAAAGAAATTGAAAATTGGAAAAAAAAAGTTAGATTTTCCTGTTTTGAAAAACAATGAAAAATTTTAAAAACGAAAAAAAAAAATTTTTTTTTATTTGAAAAAAGAACTTATTGAAAAATTGAATAAATAAAAAATTGAGACTGATAAATAAATAGGCTATCAGCATTTTATCATAAATTTTAAAAATGAATTTGGCGAAATTTTGAGGCGAAAAATTTCAGAAATGAGAGAAATTTGAAAACTTGAAAACCTTTTTTTTAATTTTTGGAATTTTTAAAAAATAAAATAATAAATTTTGCAACTTTTCGAATCAATTTTAAAATAAAATTCAAATTAGGAATTTAAAAAATTGAAGAAAAAATTATAAATAAAATTTTTTTTTGCAATTTTGATAATCCAATTTTTCTTAAATTCCCTATTTTTCCCTTTTTCCCCTAAACTCACTTCTTATCCGTCTCGGCCCTCGTTTTCTCATTCAATTTTGCCATTATCTCTTCACGATTATGGTCAAACAAGTCCAAATAGCGACATTCCTGTTCGGTCAACTGGTGACGGTCTATTTTCAACGCTGCAAATGGGCGGGAATTGGATATTTTCAAAAATTGAGCAGGATTTCCAAGAAATCAGGTTACTGTAGCTTGTAAGGAACGCAAACACCAAGAATACACCAAATCCCACGGAAAATTGCACAAAATACGTGAAAACAGTTCCAATGTTTCAGTTTTTCGACTTTTGGACTGAGTTAGGTTACTGTAGCTCGGTAAAACCCGCAAACACGGGGAAGACATCGAATTCCACGGAAAAACGCAGAGAAACAGTGAAAATTGGTCAATTTCAACCGTTTTCTTCGATTTTTCTGCCTTTTCCTTGTAAAACCCGTGAAAATCGGCCGACTTCTCCATTTTCTGGCTAATTCCCATCAACTAACCATGCCTGGTCTCAGTCCACGACCTATTCGGATCATCTTCACTTCCCAACAGAATCTCACTCAAAAGCGGCTTCTCCATGATGATTTCCCGCGGCGGTTCGCCTCTTTGGACACGTGCTGAAAAAATACATTTTAAACTGAAAAATGTTCTGAAAAAAGGGAAAATTACTCTTTTCAGCACGGTTATTTCCAGCAAGAACTTGGCGAATGTCCTGGGTTTTCATCTCTTGGATACGACGGTCATTGGCAGAGTTACGGTCACAATACGTAAAACGTTCGTCTGAAAAATGAAAAATTGAAGGGAATTGGGGTGAAAAAGAGGGGAAAATAGGGAGAACATAGAAAAACTCTGAAAAATGAGGAAATTTGAGGAATTCTGACTGAAAATCACTCAAAATACTATTTTTTCTTATAAAATTTGCTGAAAAACCCATGAAAATCTATCATTTTCCATGAATTCCCCTAATTTCCACCAATGTACCTTTGACAATCATCAAAATGACCACATGTGGCAAGTTTTTCCTGGCCAACTCAATGACTCTCTTTCTAACCGCATCCGGCAGACGGAGCTTCTCGTCATCGTGAAGATGGTGCTCACAGTAGCGGACTTCGATGGTTCTGGGAGGGAAAAATGAGAAAATTAGGGTAAAAACCATTAGTTCAGGGAATCTGGGTTACTGTAACTTGAAAAGTACGCCAACACCATGAGTACGGCGGATTTGACGGGAAAATGCACGAAAATTCGCATTTCCCTTATGGGTCTTGCCACGAAAATGGTTTCTGGCTGAAATACGGCTTCTTGACTAGGTTTTGTCACTTTTTCTGATGAAAACGGGAAAAATAACATGAATTCAATCATTTTCAACCAAATTACAGCAGTTTTCACCAATTTTCAGTACAAAAACATGAATTTTCGGGTATTTTGATGCTTTTCCCCAAAAAACACCTAGTTTTCCCGAAAAATCTGTGAAAAGTGCGGAAATTTGGTTGGAAATTCTCAAATTTAGGCCATTTTACCCATTTTCATCAAGAAAAAGTGATAAAATCTTGCCCAAAAGCCGTATATCAGGCAGGAACCGTTTTCGTGGCGAGACCCACTAGGTAACTCGTCGCGGAATAGCGAGGGAGCTATTAATTCCCCGAAAATCCAGTTTTATTTTGTTTCTCGTGCATTTTCGCGTCAATTCCGACGTTTTTCATGGTGTTTGCGTACTTTTCAAGTTACAGTAACCCAAAAAGTCAATTTCCAGAAAACCTTACCCATTTTCCAAATAAGCCTTATTGTAAAAGGCAGTGCACGAGTTCTCGGTTCGAATGACCTGTTTTGCACTGTTAGTACGTGTTTCCTGTGCGTGAAGTCGTCCTCTTTTCCGGTTCGAAGGCAATTCCTCAATGGACGGATTGTCGACGGGACGGAATGTCTGTGACTTTGCGAGTGTCTGCAGACGGTTGCATCGGAAGTACTGCACCACGCCCTTTTTGTTCTTCTTGTTGCCCCTGGCCATTCGGAAATTGCCGCCTTTTCCCTCGAGATCTATGCGGAACGTCTTGAAGTCCTCTTCGTTTGTGAACACGGCTGTTTTGATTTGAGTGGGTGCGTGATGGATTTGTTCCATGTGCTGGCACAACTTTTCGAGGGTTCCGATACGGGCGTCGCACTGGAAAATGAAGGGAAATGGGGAAAACAGAAAAAAAAAATGATTGAAACATTTTTTTTTTGCGAATTTTTGACAAAAAATTCGCAACAAAAAAAAGAGGAAAAATCGAAAATTTAAAAATTTGAAAAAAAGGGGAAAATGGTTTTTTGTATGATTTTTGAAATTTTTGCCATATTTTCCTAATTTGAAGAAAATTTTTTTGAAAATATAATTTCAAACTGGAAAATTTTAAAAAAATTGGGAAAAGGAAAAAATTCGTAAAATTGAAAAAAAAAATCTGAAAATAGAATTATGAAAAATTTTTTTTAATTCTAATTTTTAAAATTTTTTAAGTTTTTTTACTAATCCTGAATTTTTTTTTCAATTTTTCAGTTATGTACATGTTTTTCCTAATTTGAAAAAATTAAAAATTAAATTTTTTTTTAATTTAAAAATGGAAATTTTTAAAAAATTAGGGAAACAGGGGAATATTCTCTGTAAATCAAAAAAATTGGTTTTAATTCAGAAATTTCATAAATGAAATTTCTGAATTTTTATTTAAAAATTTTTTAGGACAAATTTGATTGATCCTGGATCAAATTTTTTCAATCAATTTTTATTCCTCAGTTTTTCCCAACTCCCTTATTTACCTGTGTACACGGGAATCTCTGTGGCGTGAACAGATTACATGCTCCCTTCTCTCTAATCATCCGTGCGTGGTGATAGTAGACACTTCTTCGCAGAGTCATTCCACATCCCGGACAGTTTCTATCGGCAACATTATTGTTATTGTTGGATTTGGAAGTGTTGTTGGAAGAAGAGTAGACTGCGTATTCACGGTATTCCTGGAAAATGAGGGGGAAAATGAAAAATACATGAAAAAAAATGATACTCACAATTTAATTAATTTTGAAATTTTTTTAAAAATAAATTTGTAAAATTCTAGGAAATTTTGAACATGAAAAAAATTTCCTGATTTTCGAAATTGATTGAATATCGTTTTTTGTTTTTTAAAAATTTTTTCGGAATTTTTTTCATCAATTTCACTAATTTAGAGATTTTTTGAAAAAAGACAAATTTTCTAAAACTCTCAAAATAATTTTTTTTGATTGCTAGATTTTTCAAAAATAGCTAATTTTTCCTAGAAAATTTTTATTATTTTTAATAAAATTTAAATAACTTTTTTTTAAATTTTATCTTTCAAATATCCCAATTTTCCCAAAAATTTACCTGAACACCATCATCAGCACTATAATTGTATTCCTGACCACCGGGACCATCGGCCGGTTGATAAAACGCCTCGTGACGGGTTCGTTTGGCAGACTTTTCGTGCGGAAGGTACATTTTGCCGTCGAGAACTTCATAGAGATTGAGTTTCCTGGAAAATAAGGGGAATTGGGTATCAGGAAGTGCGCTCTGGTGAGAAAAATTGGGGAAAACTCTTGGAATTGAACAAAAATCATGAAAAGAAAGTTCATTGGGGCGCATTTTCAATGAATTCGAAAACTTGGAATTAGTTCAGTAGAGCGAACTTCCACCTTGTAAGTGCGCTCTACCGGCAATTTTGCCAAATTTGTGCAGTAGAGCGCATTTACTCAAGATTGAAAATGCGCTCCACTGACAAATCGAATAAGGTTCGCTCTACTGCACTCAAAACCCATTTAGGAAGTGCGCTCCAACGCTGAAATTGTGAGAAATGCTGAAACCGCCCAGAAAATCAAGGTAAAAATGATTTTTCTAATTTTTTCAATTCAGAAAGTCTGCTCTAATGCTAAAATTTTAAAAATTTATCATTTTCCATTCATTTCCCGCTCACTAACTTGTTGTGCGGCTCCTTCCAATCATCGGGAAACTCCTCCTCGGCCACCACAACCTCTTCTTCTCCGATATCATGAAGATGATGGTCGGGGTCCTCGTCGTAGGCGTATTCGTACTGATAAGGATCTTCTTCTTCGTGATTCACAGGGTTCTCCGAGAATTCTTCGAACTGGAAGGGGGGAATTGAGGGAAATTATGATTTTTAGCAGATTTTTTTTTTAGAAATTTCAGAAAAAATAGGGAAAAATGGAAAAAAATAGATAGAAATTGGCAAAATCAATCAGAAACTATGATTTTCAATACATTTTTACAGATGGGGAATTTTGAAAAAAAAATTGAAAAAAAATTTTTTTTTGGGAGAAATTGATAAAAATTATGATTTTTAGAAGATAAAATTTTTTTTTTGATTTTTATAGGATTCAAAAAATTCTATTCAAAACTACATTTCCGACTAATTTTCACAGATTTAAAAATTGAAAAAAAAAATTTGGGAAAAATTGATGAAAATCATAATTTTTCAGATGATTTTTTTTGGGAAATATTTTTAAGAAATTCTGATTTTTTATAAGCATGTTTTTATTAAGAAATGGCTGAAAAACAAATGCAATACACTATTTTCTGTGAAAAAAAATTTTTTTTTTGGAAAAAATGCATTTTTGTTATTTTTTTTTTGATTTTCAGTCAAAATCGCCTGATTTTTTTTTATTTTTAGGATAAACCTGTGCTATTCCATCCCCAGACATGACAACTTCTGTCGCTGCCGTCGGAATCATGTTCGGATCGACGAGAAGACTGTCCGAGTCGTCGGCGCCGCCGAATGCTGTAAAATATTGATTTTTTTTCTTGATAAGAAATGTTTCAAACAAAATTCAGATTTTATTGATTTTAATTGACACAAAATGCTTATCATTAAAAATTAAAAGTATAGAAAAAAGAATTTGATTAAGAAAAAAAATTTTTTTAATTTTTAATTTCGAAATTTTTTGTATTACTCACCCATATCTTCCAGTGTTTGCAATGATGACATTTCCTGAAAAATACTTAAATTTCCAATTTTAAATCTAAAGTTCTTCAAGAAAATCGAAAAACAAAATTCAAATTTGTGCGGTTACAGGGGTACGGGCCGGCAGAATGCAGCGGAGCGCGAATAGAGAAGTGGCGAGAGAGTGGCCCGATGAGAGGGTGCCAGACGACGAGAGTGAGCGGCGAGAGATGGGTTCGAGGGGGGCACGGCGTGTTTTTCACTGCACGAGCGATTTCTTCGGCCGCCGCCGGCAGCCAATCAGCGCACTTCACCCCGCCCCCTTTATTTTGCAATGCCGCCGCATGGTTTTTCCCGAGTTTTTTGCTTTTTGGCAGAGAAACCTGGAATGTTGGATTTGCTTAACGAATTTGAGAACAAAGAAGGAAAAAAGCTTCAAACATGTGAAGTTATGCTTTTTGAACATAAGTGCAACACTTGGACCTAATTTTCTTGCATTTTTGTTGCCAAAACGATAGATTATGGAGATGGGCGGTCGGTTCAAGTTATACTCAAAATTCGCAGTGTAAATCTGATAGGATTGATGAAATATGTTATATTTTTCATTAATGTGCTAACTAAATGTGTTTTTGCCTATTTTGGAGCCACTATAACAATTTTCAGACATGCAATTTCTGACTTTTCTGGTAAATGGTCTATAAAAAATCAGAAAATATTTTCTGGTACTACCGGGTTAACCCAATCTACTGAAAATCGAATGGAGAACAACTTTTCAGTACATCATTTTTTTCTATAGTGCTTGGTTTGACCGATACAGATGCATATGTTCTCACGACTTCCCACAGCCGTTATCTCGCTGGAGAAACATGAAAGAGCAACACAATTAACATAAAAGTTGTCCAAAATTGAATTATCTTTCGATTGATACCCTAACTTGTCTGTTTTACTCCACATAAAACACCGTTTGCTTCGTTTTTCTAAAAATTGCCGTCTCGGGATGAACTTAAACCTCTTATAACTCCTTGGAAAGATTTTTTCTCGAGAAACGATTGTGAAATTCGGATTCAGCACAAAATTTAGAACATTTCTACAAGAGCGGATTTTCAAAAAAAAATTTTCCTATCGCGTGCGGACCTCAAAAGTGGGTTTTCCAGTGCAAAATTGGCTGCTGCCGCCGACATTGCGAAACGGGTAGGCGGGGCGAGGGGCGGAGCCTATCTCGTGGCCGCGGCCGAAGTTATATCGGTCATGCAGTGAAAAACACGCCGTGGGGGTCAGAGACACACGTAATTGGGGGGAGTGCGGTGGGGCGCACTTGCTGACCGAGAGGAAGAGACGACAGAGAAACGAGACAACACACTTTTTATGTGCGATTTTCAATGGTTTTTCGGATTTTTTTGCGTATTTTACGCATTTTAACATGATTTTCAATAATTTTAAATTAAAAATTGAGAAATTTCAGGGAAAATTCAATTGAATTGTATTTTTCAAAAAAAAAAAATACATTTATTTTTATTTTCATCTTTTTCGATGAGCAATATTGCAATATTTGTTTTTTTTGCGATGAGTCACAGTTTTTGAAAGAAAAATTGACTTTTGACTGATTTTCTTGGGATTTTCTGGGATTTCCGGGAATTTTTTTGAAAATGATGAAATTTTTGAACTTTTCTTGTTTTTTGGTAGTGATAATTGCTGGTTTATGATAAATTGAAGGTTTCAACACATTTTCGATTAATTTTGTTGCGAAACAAGTTTTCTAGAACAAAAATTGTGATTTTTTTGGTTTTCAGCAAGTTTTCCTGAGTTTTAAGGTTATTTTTATGATTTTAACAAGAGTTTCAATTGGAAAACACAATTTTCGTTTGAATTTTCCACTTTTTCACACTAAAAAATCGGAAAGGTCCCAAAAATCTGCCAAAAATCATCAAAAAACAATGAAAAATCCCACAAATAATTGAAAAACACGCCTACCGTACTTTAAAGGCGCACAACACTTTGCGGCACGGGTCTCGCCACGAAATGACATTTCAAAATTATTCAGATTTTGATTCAATTTTTGATGTTTTTCCGCTGTTTTTCTTTGTTTTTCAAGCATTTTCGATGATTTTTCTTAGTTTTTTTCAATGGAATTGTGTATTGCCGTCTATTTCAACAACTTTTCCTCAAAATTCCCTCAGAAATCCCCTAAAAATCAATATTTTTCCAGAATGGTATTCCGCAAATACCGTGCCGTCAAACAATGGGGAAAAATGGACACGCGGATCTTCAAAGAGATTTACAATTCTCGAAATAAGCGAAAAATGCCGGCTTTCGAGGTACCGGAAGCGGTGAAGGCGTTGAATGTGGCGATTTACGAGCCGAATGACCAGTTGAAGCTGGTCCCGTGCTATAATACACACAAATTCGATCATTTTGTGAAGGAAGAGACCGGAAAAACCGAGAAGAAGGTGGAAAACTACGGAGAAGTGAGTTTTTGCAAAAAATTAGTAGAAAATCCGGAAAATTCCAGAAAATTCCAGAAAAAAATTGAAGAAAACATGTTTTTTCCCAAATTTTCCCTCATTTTTCCTGATTTTTACCCAATTTTTCCCATTTTCAGCCCTCCGCCACCTCGCATCCGAATCAAAAATCCCAACCAGCCTACATTTTCGAAGGAGCCGAGCCGATGAGCGACGGAATCGCCCAGGCGGCTCTTTTGACCCGGAGTATCGTCAGAAATGGTCTTCCAGAGGCGATTTTGCACAATTCTGCAGCGAAATTGGAGATTAGCGAGGAGACGGTGAGTTTTTTGATGATAGAATGATAAAAATTGAGCAGAAAAAATTTTTTGAGTTTTTTTAAATTAAAAAAAAAATTTTAAATTATTTCTAGCTTAAAAACTTGCAAAATTATCACAAAAACCCCTAAAAATTAAAGATTAATTTTTCTTATTTTTTTTAAAGAATCAAAACCCTCTAAAAATCAATTTTCTAGGTCCGTGACGCAATTCTCCACGGCGAACGCTACGATCCGACACTGGAAAAGCTTCCGGCTCGATTTGATCCGGTGATGTTCTGGATTCGACACGTCAGACTTCATGGAACGCCGGTTCTCAAGAGAAAGTGAGGGAAAATAGGAAATTGAGAGGAAAAACTGAATATTTGGTAAATTTTGACAAAAAATGAGCCAAAAGTCATGAAAATCGGTGAAAATTGATTTTAATTTTAAAAAATCAGAAAAAATCAAAAAACATGTTTTAGATCCTGAAATGTTTCAATTAATTTTGAAAATTATTCATATTCAAAAATCAAGAAAATTGACGGATTTTGACAGAAAATAAGTCAAAAATTGAGAATCAAAAAAAAAATAATTTTTTTATTTTTCCAAATTTTTTAATTTTTTAAAAATCACGAAAATTGAAAAAAAAATGTTCTGAAGTTTCAGATTGTGTTCTAGAATTCTCGAAAAATTTCAAAAATTCCATTTTTGCCACTTTTCCCATTTTTCAGCAACATCATTCTGGACAATCTCCTTCGACAAGTCGTATTTGCCGGTTTGAGGACAAATTCGTTCCCAAAGACGTTACAGTTAGTTTTTCTATTTTTTTTTGTACAAAAAATCATTTTTTGATGATGAAAACGGATTTTTCAGCGCTTTTTTGTGTAAAATCTTGGAAAAATTGTGTTTTTTCCCCGAAAAAATTAAGAAATTTTTTAAAAATGCAAAATCTTTTTTTTTTATTTCCCTGTTCTTCTTCCAGAATCAACCGCGACGAGCCGTTGTCCGTCAAACTGTCCGGAGGCCAATTTTTCTCCAAAATGCCCGCAATTTTCCGTGCTCAACCCCATCTGACCGTCCAGGCACAACATGATTGTGTAGTGCAGCCATGGGCTGGAAAGTTGGATATCGAGGCGGCGAGGTGAGCGGGAATTTTGAAAAATTGAAAATTTGAGAAAAAACTATAGAAAATCATAAAAAAAAATCAGGCAAAAAAAGATTATTATGATAATGATGATAAAAAAAATCCAAAAAAACCGAAAATTAAAAAATGTTGGAAAAAAATTTTTTTCCGAATTTTATTTCTGAATCTGGTGAAATTGCTATAAAATTTCCAATTTTTTTCCAGAAATCAGAAAAAAATCAGAATTTCTCTGAAATTTCACCCGATTTTTCATCAATGTGTAAAAATTTTCTAAAAATCAATCAGAATTTATTTTTTTGCAAATTTCGAATTTCAAAAATTCAAAATTATCTGCTGGTTGAAAAAAAATTTTTAAAAAAGAAGAAAAAAAACATTTTGAGAATTCTAGATTTTTCTAGCAATTTTAGCAATTTCCTGAATTTTTTCAAAAAAATTTTCAAGTTTTTTTTTTGAAAAAATTTGAATTTTCATGTTTTTTTCTGTTTTGCCTGAATTTTTCAGGATTTCTCCCCACTTTTCCCTCTTTTTCCCCCATTTTCACTCTATTTCCCCCAATTTTCCAGTGCCCTCCCACTCCCTGACATCTATCCGATCTGTCCGACCATCGACCTTCCCCGTGACACCATCTACCACGACGACCTCCTGCTCACCCGTCGTTCCCAACCAATCAATATTCATTCGGTGCTCTGGGCCCGTGAACAAGACCAAAAGTACCCGTGGACCACCGAGCAGAACATGGCCAATGCCATTTTGACGACCTATGCGGCAGCGGTGGCCCAGGCGACTAGGGATCCGAAACACAAGTTCCAGAAGCCAGTGGTGAGTGGATTTTTGGAAAAATTGAAAAAGAATGAACAAAAAAAACGAGCAAAATACAGGAAAATACAGAGGAATCCCATCAAAAACCATAAAAATCGAGCTGAAACTTCAAAAATTTTGCATTTTTCTCAATTTTTACTAGATTTTCTGCTTTTTCTACCAATTCTTCGTAGAAAAATTAAAAACATTACATTTTCAATGGAATTTTCTAGATATTAATAAAAATCAGTAAGAACTGGAAAATGTTCAAAACTGACTGAAAATTATGAAAAATCTCGTAAAAATTTAAAAATTTTTGAAAATCAAAATGGGTCTTGTCACAAAAACGGTTGCGGGCGGATTTGTAGCTTCTGGGCAAAGTTTTCTGTCTGAAATGAGTAAAGATCAGTGAATTCCGTTTATTCCGATCAAATTCCAAAAATTTCTACCGGTTTTTTAAAAAATCATACAGGAGCCGTCGTAATTTAGTGA